>JBBMKC010199009.1:0-14284 GCA_037834085.1 Bipalium vagum | reverse complement strand
TAATAATAATAATAATAATAATAATAATAATAATAATAATAATAATAATAATAAATCTGATGGGATGATGCCGAAGAGAAAAAAATGAAGACTGAAAATTTCAATTTACCATAAGGACACTGAATCATGATTTTTATGTAACTTTATTTTTTATTATTATTTTCGTGAAAATACCTTACCTTTGAATTTTCAAGTGATTTACAGTCAATGTATCGATACAAGAAAATCTATTTCTTTCTCAAAGTACTGAAAATTCACAAATTCACCATGAGCAAAAGCAGTAATAATCAAAACTGAAAATCACTTGTAAAAATAAATTCATTTTTCACAATGGCTGTTGCGATTAGAGATTTCTTATTTCCTTTTAGAATTTATTTATTTATTACTATTAATGCAAATATTTCTTTTTCCCTATTTACGAATGCGTAAACCTTTAATTTTTTTAATCAACATTGGAATTGTCATTTTCACTTTTGTCACCCCCCAGAAATCTTCAATTGATCGTTCAAAAGCATCTCATGACATTTTCCTTTTAAAATTTAATATTTTCTTTTATACCGTATGATCGGCCTCACTCTCGATATTTGATTACTACTTGAGATTTTTATTTTAGATAACATTTGTATGAAGTTAAAAATGGAAAATTTCCTAACGAACCGGCTATTTAATTTTATTTTATCAAAGGCTCTGAATAGTGGATCTGATTATTTAGGAATATAACATTCTTTATTAATTTATGTATTGTTCTGTTTTTCAATATTAATTATAATTAATATAAATTTTTTTTAATTTAATTTTTTTATTTTAATATTTATTTTTACGTTTATGTTTGTTTTAAATCGACGTGAATAATCTGAAGATTGTCATAAAATTATATTTTATAATGTGAATAATAACATTTTAATTATTTTATATAAATTTTTTTTATTTTTTATAATTTTTTTTATTTTATAGTTTTGTTTTATTTTATATTATTTATTTTTTATTTTATGTAAATTATTTTTATTTTATGTAAATTATTTTTATTTTATTTAAATTATTTTTAAAATAAGCGGAAAGATATTTGAGAATAATTAATAACATATAAAATCACATCATCATAATAAGGTAATTAAATGATTAACAATGAAATAAATAATATTTTTATTTTTTATGGGATGTCCGTGTGACCTGGAAATAAGATTTTGAAATAAAATGAATTTAATTGAAAAAAATTAATTATTTCTATTTTAAATTGTTAAGATTGGTATGTAATTTCACGTGGCGTTTCGCGGGTTCAGTGAGGGCTAATGTTTGGTTTATTAGGTTTCCATCGTTTAAGACAGACTTTTTATTAATATATACCAATCAATATGACTATTTCATTTTTTTACTGTGAAGATTCAAGATATACTCCCGAGAAAAAAAACTGTGATTGAGATTATATATATATATATATATATATATATATATATATATCAACTCTGGTTACAGTTGTATACAAAAAGACTTTTTTCTTATCTGTGGAGAGACGAAAGACAAATGGTGAATCGGTTGATCATCATCTTCTCCTATTATTCATGAGGGATCAATTTTCCTTCTTTCCGATTTTTCTAAATTTGATGAAATACCCGAAGTATGGTGTTCTAATTTTCATGAAACCTTCTTGCTAGCTCTACAGCTCAGTCGAATCTTTTTTCAAAAGCGCTTCCAACTCAATCAAACGCATTTCTGGTAGCTCATTCTTTATGATTTTAATCAATATTACCTTTCTAAAACGTCTGAACTATTCGCGACATGAGTTCTCAACTACTGTTTCATCACCATACGATTTACAAATTAATTAATTTTTCGGCAGATGTTTTTCATTGATTGAAAAGGAGCAACATGCAGTGGCAAATATGCATCTTGTAAACTTACATTGAAATATAGTGGCATATTTAAATAAATTATGAGGTCTTGGATATCAATATAATCAATAATGATTTACTTAAACAAATAGGTTTCAAAACAAAGCTTATATATTATAATAATATTTAAGATGTTATAAATATGTGAGCGATAGTAATTATCCATTCCCGTGATGTTTAACACAGATATTCTTAATTGACAGTGGAACAAAAAAGGTTATATAGAATTTCCAGTCGTAAAAATTGGATTATGATATTTTAATTATGTATTATGTACAGGGTACCCAAAAAATCACTACCGTTCAAATTTTATATTTATCGGCTATTTCACAAGAATGACACGTTTTAATTTAATGAATTGACCTATTAATTTAATTTTGTAATACACAGATCATAATTTAATTAGAAAATAAAAACGAACCAATGTTTAGGGAGCGTCTGATATTCCATCATTCTATACATTATGGAATTGATAAAACCCTGTTTCATAACAAGAATAAATACCGAAGAATATCAATACAAAACGTCTAAAACATTATTTATAATGCATCATACTATTCATATAAATTATATGTACAGTGTGTCTCATATATATTTTTACAATTTTCCTTTTCTTAAAATATGGTTTAGCGATTCATCCTTTATTGAATGTTATCTTTAATTTTTATAACAAAAATGTAATTCGCAAGGCAGTGCGACTCTTGGTCTGAAGTCGTTAATCGCCCAACCTCCCCATAATCATTTACTGCACTTTCATCGTTCTGATTGCTTAGCCTTCGAAACTTGATTAAGGGTCTGCATCAAGTCTAATATCGACCAAATGAAATTCTTTTTGTCTTCCTATTTAGAAAAATGATGTTATATAAATTAAGTATTTTTTATGTGAGACTTATCTGTCTGAATTATTTTATAAGAAGGTTTTTATATTATGTTATTAAAAATTAGCCAGATTATCGACTCCTACATGATTAATGAGATTATTGCTTCCTGGTCAACGGCTATTGGTTTTGCTTCAATTCTTCAAATTGTGTAATGTAAATTTTGTTTTATTGTAAAATGTAAAAACAAAGTTCAAAATCAAAGAAAGTAACAAGAACCAACTTAACATTACATGAATGAATTAATATTCCATTTTTTCGATACTTTTGTAAATATTTCTCCAAAAAATCTAAAATATAAATCTAAATGCAGTGCTGGAAATAATTCTTTTCCATCACATAAATTTAAAAAAATAACTTTATTTTCGTAAAACCTTAACACCTTAGCTTTCAAGTCAAAAAATAAACTTTGAAACAAATACCGAAATTATCAATAACGGCTGCGATCTCCTCGAACCTCGATTGCGGCTTCCACTCGACAGTCATTGATTCTACCAGCTTATGAATACTTTCTTCAAAGATGAGTTGTCAAGCTTTAAGTACTTCTTTCTTTAATAAATAATTCCTGTTCTAACTCTTAGTTTAGTAGAAAACAAAATTAATATTTAATTCAGCATTTTAAATGTACAGGGATGGCTGTCATTTATAAAAATATTTATATCGATTCCTCGTTTGGATTTGTTGGATCTTTTTGAAAAACTGCCATTCATCAACATTCAATCTCTTGTTGATAAAAAAGATATTTTCACAAGAAAAAATTGATATTTCATTGAGTAAGACCTGTTCAAAATCAACCTCTATAAACTAAAATATTTTAAAAATATATTAAGTTATTTTCATAAATGTGATGTTTATCTAAACCTTTACCTAGTCAACTGGGTTTTTATAAATAAATCTTGTGTATTAACAAAATGATAAAAAATGTGATTAAAAAAATGTTTTTCTAAGATTTTATTAATTTAATTAATAAAAATATTAATTATAATTTATATTCTGTTAGTGTTTGTTATAATTAGGACAATTTTTTAAAAACTTAAGCAATGCTTAATGAGAACGTTATAGTTCAAATGCACTTTTGATATTTAATATCGAAAATCAAGATTAAATATTGAAAAATTGTTATTGTCAAAAAATGTATTCAATTTCATAAAAGAAATTCAATCCATCAAAACGTGATCTCTTTCAAGGAAATGAACATGATCTAAAGTATTTGCTGTATTTCAAATCAGTTAGTTTGAACTAAAATTATCTATTCAAAATTTATGTCGATAAAAAACGTAAATAATTTTTAAATAATAAAATAATATAAAGTATAAATATTATTTAAGGGACATAGTTCAGGTGAAATTCGTTTACACATACTTCCCGTTAATCAATAAGTCCTACGTCATTAACCTGATGATTGCTTCAATATTATTGGCTGTTGATATTAAGCATAATTGATTTCATTGTATCGTGTTTATATTAGTAAACAAATTTAGTGAGAATTTTTATTTTAAAGAATTTACCCAATATATTAGTGGACAATTGTAAATGATTTGGATACACAATGCACTTTATTTTCCTTTCTTGGTGAATAAAAATATTAAAAACCAAAATCATTGAAGTACTCTTATTTTATAATCTAAATAATGAAGAACAAATATTTTTCTTTAATTTTTAGAATTGATTTTCATTTCTACTCAAAAATTTTAATATTTTTCCAACAAATTTTTTGATAATTACAAATTTTCATTTATATAATTAATCTTATTTTTCTTGTCTTATATGAACCTATTACATTTGATTATATTATATTTTATATTAATATAAATCTATGAAACTATAATTATTTATAAGCAGATTTAATAATATAAAATTGAACACATTTTTAAAAAAATAATTAATTGCTTGTGAAGACATTTTGCACGATGATCTCATAATAATCGGTTATTTGATATTTTTTTATTAAAGAATAATCTATTGGAGATAATTTTAATTAATTCACAGTTAACGCATCATGGAATCTTATCGTTTTACCTTGATCATATCTGGTATATTAAAAATTAATATTATGTATTATATTAAATATTTTTCATTTATTAGTCTAATCGATATAATTTATTTGGTACATACCTTAGTAAATTTTAAGAAAAATATATTAAGTAAAAAATCATATTTTTTTAACACACAAAATTTTATTTATAATGTTATCTTGATACATGTTTCGGTCTTTTCGTTCAGATCTTAGTCAGTCAATTTTAATATTCTTCTTCATTATCTTCTAATGATATCACTATCATGACTTTTATAAAATTATCTTTTTGGACAAAAGTAGAAATATATATATATATATATGTGAGTGTTTGTGTACTAATTTATAATAAAATTAATCTGGAGATTTTAAAAATAATATAAATAAATAACAAGATAAAATATATACTCATTTTCAGACACATTTTGTGTAAATTTGAGTTTCAGCATGTAAAATTCATAAAATATTCGAAAGTCTGTTGGTACTATCATATCTTAAATTATTGTTTCATTGAACTTCACAAAAATAAATGTATTTTAGTTCCTTAAATCAAAATGTACCACACAGATTTTTTTGAAGTACCCCTTATATAAGAGGTACTGGATCGATAATATGTAGGACAACCACAAAATGTATCACACAGGGAGTGTTGCTATTGTCACATATCTTTTACAGACTCAGGGAAATAATTTGGAAATGTCATCTAAATATTCGAATATAATTTATTAATATTTTGGTTTATGCAAAAGACCCCAAGCTCCATAAAGAAATTTCTAATTGGCCAGAATAATTAAAAGAAAAGCAAGAGGACCTTAGACAGTCAGATCAAAGTATTACAACTTTGCATTTAACCTTAGATGTGACAATCAAACAGAACATTTTCAAATTCATCTTTGTGATCCAGTTTATTTGTAAACAATTTTAATTAATTTTTGTATCTGTATCGATTATACCATTATTAAACTTTCATAATTCCAATTATGTATTCCAATAGTAATTTATTAAATTAATGAGTATTTTTAATAAATTTTTATAAATTAAATATAATAATAATAAACAATAACATGATCTTTTTACAATAATCATATTTAATGTTCAAATATACTTCTCTACAAAAAAGTACTAAAAACATAAAAAATAAGATTTCTGTAAAATAATTTTATTAATCATTACACAAGTAAAAATATCCATTTGACAATTAAGAAAAACATCATTTGACAATTAGTAACTGGTATGACCTTCCCGTTTGCTACTACATTCATGTAATCTTTTTCTCATGCTTGCAATCAAATTTTGAAAATTATGTTGTGGAATTTGCTGCCACTGTTCTTTTAATCTGTTTTCCATTTCTGCTGTAGTAGTGGCAGTCTGATCATAATTTTCTCTGACACGTCGTCAAAGATCCTCCCAAACATGTTCAATAAGGGACATATCAGGAGATCGTGTAGGCCATGGAAGAACTGGAACATTTGAGGAATACAAAGCATCAGTCACTATTTTAGCAGTGTAGAGCCTAGCATTATCTTGATGCAACATAAGATTGTATTCAGCAATATTTTGAATGATGTGTTAGTTAACAATCTCATTCAGATACCTTGCAGCAGTTAATGAACCATAATAATAAATGTGGTCGTTCGACTCTCCCACCATATGCCACATCAGATCATGACGCTTCCACCGGTATACCGATCATGTTGTTTAATACAGCAGTCATCAAATCTTTCGTTTTTCAAACGCCTGACTTGTATTCTACCATCTTTGAAATCTATCGAGAAGCAGGATTCATCTGTCCATAATACAGATCTCCATTGTTCATCACTCCATTCTAGGTGTTCCTTTGCCCAGGATAAGCAATTTTTCGATGTGTAAGAGTCAGTGAAATTCTCACAACTGCGCGATACGAACGATATCCTGCCATAATAATCCTGCGCCTGAATGTCTCATTTGAGCATTTGACATCATTTTCTATCTTCCATTCTCTGGCCATATGTTGATTTGAACCTGTTTCTCTTAACCTTCAATATCAAATTGGCATCCTGTCTTGCACTTGATATTTTTGATCTACGAGATCCATTTTGGCGATCACAATTTCCTTGATCTCTAAACTGAGTCCACCATTTTTCCATAGTTCTGGTGGACAAATTCATTTTCCCCCCAAACTTCACAAATAGTCAATCCGCCTTCCAGCATTCCACATAATCGTCCTTTATCAAATATGTTTAGTTGGACCACTGAAACCAAATGTTAACACAATATTAAGAGTATTTAGAATTAGAATTTAGAAACGGGGAGGTCATACCAGTTACTAATTGCCAAATGATGTTTATATTACTTGTCAAATGAATATTTTCACTTGTGTAATGATTAATAAAATTATTTCACAGAAATCTTATTTCTTATGTTTGTAGTACTTTTTTGTGGAGGAGTATATTAGGTGAGTCAAAGTAAGCTCATTTTCTTCGTTGTTAAATTTAAATTAAAATTATCTCAAATATATTGTTTTTGTTTTAATAATATAATTATAATATAATTTTAGATGAATATTTCTAGTTATAAAATTCGAACTATATTTTGCAAATCAACATTTTTATTATCTTTTAGTCTTAATATTTCTCGACTAAAGAATATTTATGATAATGTTCATGTACGAATATCTTCATTAATCTACGGCCAGACTAACTACCAATAATATTAATGATATTCATAAGAGCTATTGATATTCACCAACCATAAAATGGTATTCCAGACTATGACCTAAATGATGTTTAAAAAGTAAATGGCGAAATGTCTTACTTTAAAATTAAATTGAGTTTAAATTTCATCTTAATAAATAGAAAGGGTACTAATTAATTAATTTCTTTAAATATTTTATTTTTAGTTTGTCTTTAGTAATTAATATTCAGTTCCAAAGTGCGTTCTGTGTTTAGCCTCAACTTTTAAAAATGTTTTATTTTTTTAAAAATTTTAAATTTATCTGTTTTACTGTTACAATTTAATCATTCATTTTAAAATTTGATTTTCATTTTAATAAATGTGAAAATTTTGAATTAATAAGTACTGATTCCTGTTTTGAGGAAGTTTACATATCATAATTTTGTTAATTGTAAAAATAATTAAGAACAAATAAAAAATGTGCTAATATTGTTTATTGCTTTTTAATTATTTCGATTATTACTACTTTTGATTCGTCCAAACATTTTATTATTGATTGTTGAATATTTGATTTTTTATGACTGATTGAATTGAAAGTTGAATAATGAAGGTTGTTGATAATAATACTGATTTAACCGTTTCTTTTTTCTTGAACTTGCTGCATTTTATCTGTTATTTTCAATCTTATTTAATTTTAAAAACAAAATAAAATATATGTGAAAGATATAGTTTTATTGGAAACAATTCAAGAAAATTAGGCAATTAGAACCCATGAATTATCGAAGTTATTCAAAGAAAAATGTCAAACGATTAGAAATTATTTGCATGATCTTGGCTATTCGTCAGTGTTGGATAAGTGAGTACTTCATTTGCTCACTGAAGTTAACAAAATAGAGTGAATTTTTGTAAAGAACTGCTTGTTATGCATCGAAAAGAAGATTGTTTCCCCAGGATGGTAGTTGCTGATGAGAAATTTGTGTATTATGAAAACTTATCTAGACGCCGATCATGGAAAAAGTCAGGCGAAGGACCTGTAGAAGTAGCTAAACGTGGTTTAACTCAAAAGAAGATATTAATGTGTATTTTTGGGATATTAGAGAAGTTTTGTATAACGAATTTCTGAAAGTGGACAAACGCTTACTACAGAAGTATATATTCAACAATTAGATAGAGTCAATTCGGTAATCAAATAGACTTCGCCTTCACGTCTAATTAGAAAAGGAATAATCTTCCAACAAGATAATCCCAAACCACATACGTCAAATTTAGCAAAACGAAAGCTTGACAGACTTCGTTGGACAGTTTTGAAACATGCTCCTTATTATCCGGACAAAATCCCTTCAGATTTTAATAAATTAAAATTTAATAAATGTCATTAATATTATATTTTCACTTGGGATATAACTCTTATATAAATTGTATTTGCTCTTTTGTATCCCTACTTAAAATTTATTAACAGGAAATATTTGAAAATATAAATAATCTATTAAGGTGTGTTAGCTGTGATATCAACAAAGTCAGTCATTTTGAACAATATATTTTTTGATATTCTTTTTAAAACAATAATACTTAAACAAATTTTCCATTCTTACAGGGTTATGCAGAAATATATAGAAAAATTTTCAGAAATATACAATAAATAAATTATTGTCTCGCCAAGGTTTTTCTATAAACCGCCTCATGTTACGAAAATAATCACTTAAATCTATATTGTTATACATGAGTACTTAAGTAATCAATTGTCCAGATCTATAATAGTTCTTATAAAGAATGATACAGTATTTGCGAATTGTAGCTGAGGTGAGTATGGTGGCAGAAATCTGTAAGCAATACCTCGTTCTTAATAACATTTTTGCGGTGATGGAACCTTCAATTGTCCATCACCAATACATCCCCAGACTTTCGATCGAAATGATTACATAGATTGTCATTAATAAAGTCCATTGAAAGATCCGTCTTTGATTTCGAAGCATAAAATGCCTGTAAATTTGAAATAATAAAATACAGATGACAAAATAATGAAACCTAACATTCTAATAGCAACCGCGCAGCTGATATTTTTGGCTGACTAAAATGTGATCAAATTTAAATAGAAAAAATCGATTTTTTTTCTATATATTTCTGAATAATTTTCTATATATTTTGAATATTTTTCTATATATTTCTGAAGAATTTTCTATATATTTTTGAATAGATTTATATACATTTTTGCATAGAATTATATATATTTTGAATATTTTTCTATATATTTCTGCATAAACCTGTAATAAATTAATATATTGTGCCATTAAAAATTAAAATAAAAATTATTTTAAAATAAATATTAAAATAAAATTTAAAATTAATTAAAAATTTAAATTATTCACAAAGTAAAAATTTAAAAATTAAAAATCAGTTTAAATACTCACAATGTGTAGCACTTAAACAAAAACTAATTTACTATTATTTACTAAAATAAAAATTTTGTTTCATTATTTTCTGTAATATATAGGAGGATTTTCACACTGGAATTCTGTTGTCAAAATTAATTGAGTATTGTATAATTAATTTTTTATAGAAAATCATAGAATAACAGAATTGTTTAAAGGTGAAAAAATTATCTCTTTGACAGAGCGATTTGAAAATGATTAATTCCGTCAATTAAACCTAATTTCACGGATTAAATATCGATAAAAAATTTAATTTCTTTTAATATAAAAAACAATTCTGAAAAAAGAAAAATGAAATTTTAACTATAAAGTTAATTTAAATTAATAATTCACAATGTTCCGATTATAACCTCACATAATTGCAAATATAATATTAAAAAATTAATTTGGAAAATTTTATCTTTATTTTCTTTGTATACAATACGATTTTTTTTATTTCTCGTATTCAATATTTCGGATTATAGTTTTTTGAACAAAATGAGCATCATCATTTTTTATGACCATCAACTTATGTCATTGACAGATATTACCATTGGTAAAAATATTTATACTACTGTTAATTATCTTTCTTTACGAAATATGGATTCAAAGATAATTAATCACCTTTTATTGGTTCTCATACCGAAGCAATGTACTTCTTAAGAGAATATGGTTTGTTATTATTATCAGATATTTTAATGTTTAAATAATTAATTTTGATTTAATAATTTTTAAGACAAATTTGATTCTTGTGGTTAGCTTTTTAAGGAATCAATGACGAAAAAAAACAGTGTTTACAGTGAGATTTCAAAAATAAGGAAAATTGTTTTTCAGTTAAAAATAAATCTTTTTTTGAAAAATTTAAGATTTTTCTGAGCTTTTGCGTGCCCTGTATAGATCACAAAAGTCTGCCATTGAAGACAAAGGAATTTTAAAATCGGTTTTTGTTCAGTTTTTTGACCAAATGAGACAACAATGAAATTTATTTTTCCAAAAACACTATTACACTAGGTGTGGTTGACAGAGTCGTTCAAATATATATCTATATCTATTTAGTAATATCTATTTTAGTAATTTTTACAATTTCTCTTTATAATAATTATTTGTATCCACCTTAAGATACAAACCAAAACACCATAAAGGTTGTGTTTCTGAACATGAGTTATGGGTGTTTGACATAGTTGATGAATCGAACACAGCAATCATTTTTTTTAAAAATTAGTGGAAGATTGAAAATCCACATTATTGCCCATTATAGAGCCCATTGTTCAGCATGGTCCAACTATAATGAGTAATGAATGGCGAGCATACTCTCAATTAGCGAAGGATGACAACTATTCAAATCTAACAGTGAATCATAAAATGAATTTTGTGAACAGAGACTGCAAAGAATAAATTCAATAAATAATGTTGTCACGATGAAAGGCGTATATGGTACGGTTCTACAACAATATCTGTATGAATGGATGTGAAGGCAAAACATTGGAAAGAAGAATCCGCAAGCAATTTTGTATTTAATATAGCTTTATAGCTTCTCTCATCTCTTTATTTCGAAAAACGATTATATCATCTTTTTATTTTGACTAAGATGTTCAACAGTTATATACCGATTAATTCAGACTATGTATTAAATGTATTGGAAACTACTTTTCGTAAATAAATGTATTAAATTTACAATTATTTCATTTTCATTTTCGTTCCGAAAATCATTAGTTTCCAAAAATCAAATACATGGTGCGTCATGTATTTTAGGACACAAGTTTAATGTTAATTTTGTTTTCAATGAATAAATTCCACAAAAATAATTACTTTGAGAATACTACCAGTCTTGTTCTATTAACAAAATTCAAGAATTCAAAAAATTATTAAAAATATAAAATAAATAAATAAAACTTATCTTTTACTATATACAGGTTTTAAGAATTTTAAAAAAGAAAGGAATGACTATAATAATTCAAGGCATTGTCATAGGAAAATTTATCATTTTTAAGTAATCTATAATAATAAGTTATTAATAATAATTGTTTTATTCCTAAATAATATTTAGCTATATGTAACTTTGTATCTTCTGAAATATATATAATAGATATCAATACTTTTTAAAAATTAACAAAAGTGGCCAAAACAATAATTGTTCCATTATCATTACGAGAGATCTCAATCAATAACTATTATTTATTATTTTATCAAATTTGTTTGAAAAATATTTAATTTCCTAAATTCATTGACTTAACGATTTTTGTAAATTAAATCTTTTAGGATGTTATCTTTAATAGTATAATAAATCATTGGAAAATTATCAAATTATCTTTCCTTCAATTTTTGATGTTGACTTTGGATAAATAAATTATTTCACTCCATAATTATCGAAATTATTTATCAATTTAATTATTTTCAAATTAATGGATTTTTAATAATAACAATTCTTATTGAATTTTATCGATAGTTAGTATTAATTATATTAATTAATTTAATCAATAAATTCAGTGCAAAATTTCAAACATTAAAAATAACAGATGAAAACTAAGTTATGAAAGCTTTAAAAAATAAATTTATTAAATTTAAATAAGATATACAATTTTGTTTATTTTATATTTTATTTAGTAATTAAAATTATTCTTTTTCAAAATATTACTTTATAAAGCAATATTAAAAATACGAATCAATTAGACGTGTTTTAATTTTTCTAATCGACACGTTTTAGGTAATTATATCTTTGACAATTATATATCCACCAGAGTTGTTAAAAATATTTAAATTATTTTTCAATTTTTCTCAATATTTAATTTCCTCTAATTTTGGTATCTTTTTTCTTTTAAGATTTTGCAATATTTTATCATTATTTTAAATTTCATTTAAAGATTTTTATTTTTATTTATTTTTATTTATCATTATTTATTATTTTTTATTTATTTTTTAAACTATTTTTGTTTTAAATATTAAGCATTTTAATTTTTAAATACCTAGAATACCACGGAAAAAATTTATTTTCTTTTATTCCTCCAGCCATTTTTTATATCTTCATTATAATGGAAGCTTTCATTACGGACTCCATTTTTCATCAATCTAAAGAAGCAGTGAATTGATAAAACCATATTTGGAGAATCACGTCCAACTATTCTTTGATAGATTTAGCCACATGAAGTGGAGCAACAAGAACCGCTTTACAGTGTCTGTCAATCCATTCTGCTCGTTTTTACTTTAGTTTCAGCTTTTTGTAATGGTAATGATTACTATCTGCTGTTTCACCGATGTTAATTTGTTCTAAAGAAGAAACTAACTCAATCTCAAAACTTTAATGTTATCAAAAATTTATCAATCTGCACAATCAATTATTCAAATAGATTTATCTTTTTAATTCATTTTTTATTCAATTATTAAAATTATCTTAACAATTTGTTATATCACCCTGTGAAGACATCTCTTTAGCTTTTCACTTTTCTTTTAATCACTTTGTTTTCTCCGTTCCGATTCCGCACAGATGTGCTCAGCCATAAAAGTTACTTTATCCTGAATGTTACTGGAAAATAAACCCGAAATGTCTCTGTAAGTTGATACCTCTGGTGATAAAATTGGTATTACCAATTTCAACACAATGAATCTGATCGTGCTCACTTGTTGTTGATTTAAGCGTCTATATCAAACTTACCAATCGTCTATAGTCTTGTTTCATTTGCGCAACACAGAATATCTTTGTATCTGTCAACTGTCTTTTAATTGTTCCACTTTTTACGTTGATCCGCACTCTAGTATCCAATAAACAATCAAATATCTTCTCCTGTAACCTTCTTGTAACGCCCAGCCTTCTATATATCTTCTCATGATCTGTTATCGTATTCTGTATTTTATCACTTCTCGCTATCAAGTTCTAGATATCTTTTCATAAAAACTTTATGACTTTAAAAAAAACTATATATTTTCATTGCCGCCTCCTCCTCCCTCTTTTATCTCTTGTCCTCCTGGGATATCACAATTATCGTGTTTAATTGATGGCTCATACTATTCTGATTGGATTGGATTATAATTTAGACCAGAAAATGTGCATTTTTGAGCTTGCCTCAAAATAACGATGTTATTGAAATTGATATCTATAATTCCAAGATTAAAAAAGGAATTTTATCAACATGTAGGTGTTCCTGTAGGTGATTAAAACGATCAATCACCCCAGGTATTGCTAAGCAAATTACTTATTGACATTAGTAAACTGGTAAACAGCGATCTAGCTGATTGGCAAAAGGTTAAAGCATATAAAGTGTTTTGCATTCCAGACTCCCATTTGCATGTTGGAGCAGAGAAAAAATATCAAGGCTATTAGAAATCCTGTCAACAATAAAATCTATAGTGACAATAAAAGTAGAAAATTAGGATTAAAGCTTGTCCACGATGAAATTGTCGCATTTTAAAACTTAAATAATATCAACACCAAACAATATATTTGCAAAC
>JBBMKC010198998.1:0-14287 GCA_037834085.1 Bipalium vagum | reverse complement strand
TATTATTACTATTATTATTATTATTATTACTATTATTATTATTATTATTTCCATAATTGTCCCCGGGTGTATCTAAGTTATTACTAGACACTGATAAAATATCCATTTATATACAATGGTCAAAATCTTTATAAATTGGAAATCATGTTACAAAATGACATTAATTTAATTTATTAATTTTTTAATAAGGGTAATTGCACTATATATGGAAACCATAAAATTATAATTAATAGACAGGAAATTAAAGAGAAGTCCGAATCAGAAAATGATAGCAGGTGATTGAATTTTTTACTGAATGAAAGAAATTATACCGTTTTAATCAAGTTAGTTATCAATTAAGTAATAATAAAGTAATATTTTTGTATTAAAAATTCTAACAATACTTTTCTAAAAGTTTTTAAAATAACTATATCTTAACCATCCCTATAAATATATGTTAAATAGAAATAAAAAAAATAGAAATTAAAATCCAATTAAAATATCTCTATAAATTGCAATGTTTATATCAAACTGTTCTATCAAACTTAACTCTCGAAATGTTTTTTCTAATTAATCAATTTAATTTAAAATTAATTTAGAAAATTATGATTAGCTAATTTTTAAATTATACAATATTAAAATAATTCTGCTCATTTTAATTATTTCATCTTATTTTATTGGTCAAAATTTTCTATAAATAAATTAATAAATTTTCTTAAGCTTTTTCTTACGTTAAAGATACAAATATACAATAATAAATGCATAATTCTTTTTTGAGTTTCTTAATTTTTGTTTGCTTAATTCCTAATTAAAGATCAAGTTAAATAAAAAATAAGAATAAATAAATCCGAAATCATATCTTCTCACATTTTCCAAATGATAAATTTGTCTTATTTGATGGATATTGAAAATAATGTATTTTAAAAATTCTATCTAATGGAATTTGTTTCGGTTGATTAATTTCTTTCTGAGTTAGTTAGCTTCGAAATTTATTTAGGTTTACTGAAAAATATTTTATGAATAATTTTTTGCAATTGTCAAAGATTATTAAAACTCATGATTTACAATTTCTTTTTCCCTATTTAAGAATGTCATAAGCTTAAGTGTTCAATGGTTAATAATTTATTATCTCATTGTATGAGAATTTATTTTATTTATTTTTAATAATGTGGAATTATCTATTATTCCCAATCATCTGAAAATAAGTATTACCGTCCTTGCATATATATATATATTTTTATATATTTTTAATCCACTGAATAATATTTTCTTATTGAAAAATTTTAGTGGAATGTTAAAATGTTTCATTTAAGAAAAATAAATTATTTTGAGATTAAAAAATATTTAAGTAGAAGTGTTATTTTAAGAAAAAATAGTATGCTCTATAAAGGTACAGCTTTCATTCAAAGAGATAATATTAATAAAATTATCATATATTTAATGTAATAATCAACAGGTTAAAGTTTTGATGAGTTAAAAATATTTTATTTTCTAGAAAATAGGCTGATGCTATCAGTAAAGCAAACAAAAGAAAAGATATTTCAATATTTGTTTAAATAAACATTGTAATGTCTGTTTTATTGTTAAAAATATTTCATGTTTTTCAAAAAATATTAAAAAGTGACAGTTTGTTTAAAACGGTTTTCCATGTTGAAGGAGTTTATTGGATATTCATTTAATGTATTAATAATAATATTTCTTAAAATATAATAAAAAAATTAAATATTAAAATTACTCTCAATTATAAATTTTTTTTCTACAACAATTATATACTTTTTGCATCACAATACTATTTCCCCCGTTTAGAGTTATGGTCATTTTTTATTTATAATTTATATTCCAAAATCAGAAAGAAACCAGATAATTTAATAAAGTAATTTTTTAACTAATTATTTTCCTCCAAATTGAGTTGATTATATATTTCTTCGTCTCAAAATAAATAAATATTTATGAGATTGAAAATTATAATACAAACTATTAAATATGTTATTGAAAGTCTGGAAATAACTGTATCTCTCAATAAATCTTTTATATTTTATCTCGGTTGGGTAGGTCTGATCTTTAGTTGAGTGCGGAGAATAGAAACGAAATCAGATATTGATAAACTCTGCATTGATTTTTGGCTTGGTCAGTATTTATAAAATACATTTTAGGTGAACTAGTGAAAACCATGATAAAAATATTAAATGTATTAGTATGATTCCGGCTTTTACAAAAATCAGTTAAATTTTGGGGTTCAATGAATAAATTAATATGAGTATCATATATTATTTTTAAGATCATATATTAATAATTCATTTAAGAAATAACTTTATTTAAATATATTGTTTAAGTAGTACAAAAATTCAAAATGGCGTTCCAATTAAATTCCAAATAAACGTTATCGATCCCAATTAGTTCATTTGAAGCGATCTCTGAAAGAGAAATGGTCAGAATTGGCGGAGAGGCTTGATAAGATAATTTTGCTACACGATAACACCAGACCCACTGCTCATTTTATTTTAAATAATTACTTAAAAGATGCAAACTGGTATTCACCAGATATTGCTTCTTCGGATTTCCGTTTGTTCCGCTAGATGCAATCCGTGCTTTCTGGGACGGGGTTCAGTTCCAATAAAGACTTTCAAAAATGGATTGATAGCTGTATTTCTTCAAAAAAATCAGAATATTTTTCGTGGAATCCATTCGTTACCTAAAAGATGGTCCAATGTCATATCTCTAAATAGAAAATATTTTGATTAAATGTTATTAAATAAAACCTTTTAAAAATGTCTTTTTATTTTAAAAAACCTGAATCATACTAATACACATAATAGTTAATAATTTTTAGAAAAAATGTAAAATGTACACAGAGTGCCTATTGGTATTAATCTCAAAATAGATTTTTGAGTAAATAGACGAAGGTTAAACTACAATAAGAATACTGTAAGACCCGCGTTATTTTTGTATAAAAACCAAATACGAATAGAAATCTCAATAGGTATGCGAATATGAATATTAATGTGTCAATAACGTTTTAAGATTTGCGATTACCTGTTAGTATCTCTCCATAAATAAAATAATAATCTTTAAGTAATTATGGAGAATAATTATAAAAGTCATTAAACTGTCTATGCCTTTAATTTATATATTTACTTTTAATTAATTCAAACTTTTCTGTTAATTGTCGACCTTTTTTCAAATTATTGTTTTGTTTCTTTTTTCTATGAATTTTTTTAATTACTCGCCGATTTCCATTTTTATCGTTGCAATAATATAATTATAAAATAAAAATAAAATTATTTCACAATTTTCATTTTAATACAAACCATAATAAATAGAAACTCAGAAATTTCTAGATGGATTCGAGAGTCATTCTGATACGAGCAACCTTAAAGATGTTAATATATTTTCCAGAATATACTTTTATCAGGTTGTTGAAATTGAATTATAGTTTTTCTTTAACAAGAACATTTATTATAAAAACAAGATTAATGCGCATTAGTCCAATAGGTATTCTCCACCAATATCAATTATCTGTCGCCAATCCCACGCAATAAATGGATAGCTTTCTCGAAAAAATTCGGCTCGTTGTGACTTGAAGAAGTGGAAAACCCTATTTTTGATTTCTTCTCGAGTTTGAAACATTTTCTCTCTCAAAAAGTGCTCCATTGACCGGAACAAAAGATAATCGAATGGAGTAAGATCTTGGATATATTGTGAATGACACAGAACTTCTCTGCCAAATTCCTCGATTTTCAAACCAGCTGCCGAACACTCTCAGTAAAGAATTTTTCATCGTTGTATTCATATTCTGATGTCCCAGTGTTTGACCACGTGGCTCGGCTGTTGTGAATAAAGATCAGAATTAACCGTTTCTCTTCTATCACCTCAAAGTACACCAATCAAAGTACACTAGTGTTTCACCAAACGCAAAGCAACTTATTTTTACCATGCATGTCTGGCTTTATCCTTATTTTTTGGGCTTACCTGGCTCAGCTACTGCCGCTTTTTTATATTATTATATAAGATCCTTTTTTATCCGATAAATCGATATTTTTTTTACACTGAGTTGATGAATTCCGGCCATGGTGACTTGTGCAGCCTTGTTTGCATTGCTCAGCTAATGCAGCACATATTTCCGAACCGGTTATTCTTTTCAATTGAATGTAAGTGCAATGTAATGGTAGAATAATGCAATCAAATTTCTCCGCTAATTGACGACGAGTTTTGTGGTGTCCATCGCAATGGCTGCTTTCAATTCCTCATTATCGAAAACGTCCGGAAATTTTCATGTTCTTTGTTTATAGTCATATAGGAGATGCATCCATATACAATATTTTTGCTCAATAATATCTAAAATGCTTATTATATTTTTAAAATCAATTAAATACAACAATTAAATAACAAAAAAATGAATATTAAAAAATAGCCAAGATACTTTATAAACGAATAAAACTTAAATTAGCGAAATTTACTATTTAACAATTATTAATCTGTTAACTGCTTAATTTGCCGGTCAGTATATTATCTTTCTCTACTTAAATTTGTTGATTAAAAAAAATTTCTTATAATTATGTTAACTTGTTATTCCAACTGCTTTATTTTCAAACTAACAGAAGGAATCTATTATGCATTGTGCCAGTTTTTTTGTTTTGAAATAATAAATTAAGTAATTTCAGAAGTTCTATCGTTTATTACTAATACTTTAGATTCTATTTATTAAAATAATCTTCATGACATTCAATGAAAAATCTATTTACAAACAAATTTTTATATTTTTGATTTATAAAATTTTGGGTTTCAATGTTGAAAAAGTAATCGAGTCTCTTTTTAGCAACTTCAAAGGAACTAAATCTATTGTCAGTAGTAGTTTTGCATCGACATTAAAAGATGATTAACATTAATAAAGTCCGCTGAGTGAGGAAGAATTTCACAATTTAAGATGATTTATTTTTCTATGTCGTCTTAGCACCGAATACATGTTTTATTAAATTTTGTTAAATATTGTGTGAATTAATTCTTATGTCAATTAATTATTGATTTTTCTAAACATAATAATTTCATATTTATTCATTTATAGATTGAGATATTTGTGTAATATTTAATAAAGGTTTTTAATTGTAACAATAATATATTTTTTAACTCAATTAAACGTGTCAAAATTTGAAGCGCAAAAACAACACTTCTAGGGAGTCCTCATTTTCTGCCTTCATTTAAAAAAGAAAGCAGTTGCAGGTCATCGAATACTCATGGAAGCTTATGGTGAAATTACTCCTAGCGATAAATCATACAGACAAAGGCTTAGAAGTTTCAAGACACTGACAAACTTTTTCATGTCAGCCGAAAAAAACTTCAAGAACGATGAATTACAGATGTTAATTGATGAAGATCTGTGTCAATCACAGCATAAGCTAGAGCATTGTTAAATGTTAATAGAACAAAAATTTCAATACGCTTGTCACCCCAGAGAAAATTTTGTAAATAAAGAAAATGGCTGATATATGACCTGAAAGAGACATTGTGAAGAAGAAAAAAATGCGTAAGGTTGAAAAACAAAATTAAATTTTTTTTGCACCAGTTTTCACACGAAAAATTAACATCCTTCCATAATACTAAACAAAGAAAATCGATATCTGGCTTTGTACAACCGTCCAAATTGATACCAACGCGGAAAATTCAGAAATATATAGAAAAAATATTCGATTATTTATATTTATATTTGTTGTTTATCAGAATTTAATCAATCTAATCTAATCAATAATAATATAGTGAGCACTAATTGCTTAAATATTCTTAATTCAATAAATTCATTAACGAAATGTTTACAAATCCATAAGATATAAGTAAACCATTTTAAAAAATACTATAATAACTAAATAATTTTAGATGAATTTGAATAGAAATGAATTGTGAATTCTTATTAGCTATTGTTGGAAGTGCGGACTTTCTACTAGAAAAAACTGCAAAAGAAATAACGATGCTGAAAGTGAAAGGACCGTCCAAAACACAACTGTATCTCGTTGGTACAAAAGTTTTAAAACTAGTGACCTTAATTTGAAAGAAAGAACTTGTTGTGGTAGACCATTGCAGTTGGATAATGAGGACTTGTTTAGCAATCTTGATTGTGAATCATCATCTAGCATTCGGGATTTGGGAGCAATGCTTAATATGGATCACAAAACAATTTTAAGGTACTTATGTATATAAGACCCACATGAGCTGTCAGAATCACAATTCAATAATTATATTAATATAATAATAATATAACAAGATTTTTAATATTTTCTTTTCGTTAAAATTAGAAGTAAAAACTGTATTATACAGAATTTTCTTTTGTAAAATAAATTCCTTTGTTAATAGCATAATTACCATAACTTGGGAAATCAAAGTTTTTTTCATGACATTTTAAAGGAAATTAATGGAATAAATTCTTTTCTTTTATATGATTATATTGATAGATATTGTGATCTTCAATTTTTATTAGAACTAGATTATGTATATGAGGAATACCAATGGCCGTCAACTTGAAAAGAGTTCAAAAAATTAGTTTCAGTCATTTTCTTTTGAAAAACGGAATTTCAGAAGTCAACTGGAACCGCTTTCATTAAACTAACCTAATGCTGTTGTAAGGCAGTATTTTTTTATAAACTAATTTAATACTTTTATTACAAAACATTTAACATTTTTCAATTAACACTGTTAATTTATTTGATTTTCTGTACAAAATTGATGTGATATTTTTATTTCGCTTTATTGATTTAATAAATCTTTCTTTAAGAATATCTTTACCAGTCTGCTTTTTTCTGTATAAACAAGATCCTATAACTGTATACACATGATCCTATCATTTACAGACCTTGAGACCAATATGAAAATTTATATTATTTATATTTGTATTTTATATTAAATAATCTTAAAATAAGAGATTCCTATCATTGATGTATTGTATTTCTCTTCCAACACTTTGGCGAGCATTTATGTTCTTTATACTGTTTCTTTCTTCTGGAATTTCCATTAATCTTCCATATACTTCAGAGTTCTAAATATACCGCTGATTGCAAATTTATCAGGTACTTTTTTTAGTTAAATGAAAAATTCTTTATTAAAATTTGGGATAGTTATTCTATATTTCTGAATTCATAATCTTTTTTCTTCCTTTCTTAGGATCTATAATTTGTTCATCGATCCTTTCTTTGGTAATTTTATCTACTAAAGAATATGTAGCTGGAAGACAAATATCGGCATTTTCCGAAATAGATTTAACAGAAACATTTTTGCTGAAATCTTTTCTTATGCGTTTAATAATATCCAAATTAATAGGTTTTTTTCTTTAGCTGAGTATGTTATCCTTATTATTTAAATTCGTTGTAAATATGTAATATGTAAACAGAACTATATCATATATTAATTAATTAATTAATTAATTAATATATTTTAATATTTTTATGATTCGGTTTTAATATATTTAGCATAAAGCTGTAAAAGATGATTTTAATAAAAGGCAAAATAAAATTATCATGGAGCAGAAGCAAATTTTATACTTACTTAAAATTATTCAATATTAAAACAAATAATAAATTTCTAAAATTAAAATATTTAACAGGAACAATCTTAAATAAGTTTTCCGCAATTAAAAATGAAAGTAAATATTTATTTTATGATTATAAAATTAATGCATACTTTAATAATAAAAAAATTATTTTTAAAATCACTCGTTCTCTCAAAATCCTATTTTAATGAAATATTTCTAATTTATTTTTCTAAAATAATGTATACAAACATTAATAATTAATAAATAATATAATTATATCATAGTCCTGAAATAGTTTTACGTTTTACTAACAGTTCTGTGGATTCAATTTAACCCTAAAAATTTTCAATTCTAATTTACTCTCGAATCGATATTAATAGAAATGATAAGGGAAAATCATTAATATTTTAATAATTTGTTTAGATATTTTTAAATTTGAAATACAAATTGGATTTATTAATCAATTTATTTTTGTTTCAACTGTCTGGTTATTCAGGAAATATTAATCAAAAGGAAAAGAAATGATAGGATAATTAGAAAATAAATTTTTTAATTTGAAAAATAAAAGAAAATTTTTAAAAAAAATATGTATAATAATAATTTTTAAAAAATATATAATAATAAATTTTAAAAATATATAAAATAAAATTTTTAAAAATTATATAATAATAAATTTTAAAAATATATAAAATAAAATTTTATTTTATTATTTGTGTTGATTGCAAAATTAGTTAAAAATTTATTACATAAAATCTGTTTCTATGATCGAAGTCTACCAGTTTTGTGGGCATAAAATTTATTGAAATTTTCTGTGATTATGGGAACTGGAATGGCTAAAGTAAGAACTCCAGACACAGCACAGATACTCCCAACAAGTTTTCCTAATATTTGTTTGGGAACTTTATCCCCATAACCAACTGTACACATGGTGATAATTGCCCACCAAAAAGCGTCTGGAATGCTTTCAATTTGAGAATCTGGATAGCCAACTTCAGCATAATAAATAGTTGATGAAAATAGGATGATTGACACGCTTAGAGCTACTAGGAATAATCCAAGTCCTTCAATGCTGGCACGAAAGGTTAACATCAGAACTTGTAATCCTGGAGAATGCTTTGTCAATTTAAAGACTCTTACCAGTCGAATTACTCTCAAAAAAGCCAAGGAAGCACTGCTTTTAGCTCCATCACAGCTGAAGGTTATGAGAACATTTATCAGTGTCACATAATAAGGAACTACAGCCGTTACATCGATAATATTTTTAATATCTTTCAGGAACTTTTTTTTTGAAGGACATGATAGAAACCTGCATATAACTTCAATACTAAACCAAAATGTACAAAATGTTTCAAGAATGAAAAACACGTCAAGAAAATTTGGTGCAGCTCCACTTATACAGTGTGATTTATTATAATAAGGGTGCGTCTCTACACAAAACAAAACAATAGAAAGAACGGTAAAGGCCACACTTAACATAGCAACACAAAATGCCAAAGCAGAGGTCTCGGGAAATTCAAAAAGCATCCATATACTTCTTTTGATTTTATTTTTTGGCAATTCTATTATTTCCGAAAGATGTCCTTCGTCTTTTTTATATGCATCCACTATTGATTTTTCTATTTCATAGAAATCCAGTTCAATCAAAAATATGTCATCAGGAACATTAACCGGCCTTTTCAATTTTCCTCCATTTTGATAATAATTAAAAATCGACTCAAAAGCAGGACGGTAACGATCGAAAAAATATTCCTGTCTATTTTTATCAAAGTATTGGCGTCTTTTATTTGGATCACCGAGCAAAGTAGTCGGGTGCTCATTCAAAATCCAAGACCATGTTTCAAAGGTCAGTCCACTGATATTGATGACAATTTTCTCTGATAGATCATACTGATTAGGTCCACTTTGCAATGAAGAATATTCCAAAGCGTTCCTTCTTTTCCTCGGATTTCCCGAATCATCCGTTATCAAGGACTTTTTAAATGACTTCCATATAATTTTGAAGGAATTGTACTTTAATTGGGCATTGTTGAATTTAATTGTAGAATTTCCAATTGAGTCCATTTCATATTTGTAATCATCGTCTTTGTTTGTGTCCTTGTTTCTCGTTTTCGATTTTCCTGAAAAACGAAACAGTCCTGTCGATTCCATTGAAGTGTGGTTGTAAAACATTGATATGAACGTTTCAGTAAGATCTACAAATCTGACTCAATTAAAAGACTCAATTTTAGATTTACAGTGGCACAGGAATCCACCAATCATTGACTTATTTTTTTCAGAGTTATTTTTTAATGAATTTTTAATGCATTGACAGCCGAGAACAGAGAAAGGCTAAGGGGAAAATATTTGAACTACCTACTTGATCAAATCTTCTGTAAAAATTTCCGTTGGACTGTTCTGAGGATTCAGAAATTGGGAAATTTTGCCTTTGTGAAAATAAATTTAATCAATGTTTTTTTATTATTATTTCTATTGAAAATCACAATAACATACTGATAACATAATCTATTTTATAAATCCTTTGTTAAATTTTTATTAATCCTTTGTTAAATGTTCAGTAAAATAATTTCAAGATTTTAATCTTAAGTTAAAGAATGTTAAAGATTAACTTTCTCTGTTTTATGGAATAAAAATTAAAATTTAATTTATCTTTGGTTGAAAAAAATTTCAAATTATATTTTTACGTCTAATTAAAATATAATAATGTAAGATTGTTTTAATAATATCATAACATTTTGTATTATTTTTGAAATTGAAAAATTATCAAAAAAGTACAAAACTAAAAATTAGTTAACTATAGTGTGTTTCAAAAGTAGTATCGCAAACTTTGAACAATAATTTTAAAACCATAAATAATATTTCAAATATTTTTATTTTATTTGGAAAATGAAGAAAAAATGTACAAACTGATATATAAACCACCATCATGATAAACACCTTTATTATAAATCTGGTATAGTTTCTTTGTCCAATTGTTAAATAAAGATTTTCCATAATTTTCAGCTACTCTTTTGGATATTCTTAACCAATAAGTTTTGAAATTTTTAAGATTATATTGTTTCTTAACATTTTGTTTAAATTCTCTTTTAGTCAAGCCCCAAATATTTTTGATAGGACGCGCTTCAGGTAAGATTGGAGGATGTTTTTGCTTCGGTACATATTTGATGTTATTTTTCTCAAATTCCTCCAATGCATCTTTTGCATAATACAAAAGTAAAAAATATTTAATTATTTAAATTGCCGGATTAATAAATAATTCTGAAAACATAAATCGATGTATTAAGAAGAAGCCGAAAATTTAAGTCATCTTTTATTAAATTTGAAATTAATAACTGATGATGGATTAACATGACATCCATATATAAATATAAATTTTTTTAGAATTTTACTTTTTTTCTTCTTCAAATGTTACCATGGCAGTAATTTAACCATAATTAAATTAGCTTGTCAATAAGTGATTGCTGCCAAATTCCAAAAGATATTCCTCTATTAATAGTGATTTCTTTGAAAACTTTATCATCACTGTAACTAACATTTAGATATATAAACAACTTTTTTATATTTTTTTTAATATTATTATTCTAATTAATATAGTTATAATTTTATTTTATTTTATAAATCTATGTAATCTATAAGTTTAAGAACTGCAATTTGTGTAAAAATTTTGATTCATTAAAAAAAATTCTAAATTAAATTTTAAAAAATCTTGAATTTTTAATTATTTAATAATAATCAATTGAGCAAATATTAAAATAAATAAAAACAGTTTAGAAATCATTGAAAATAAATTAAACATAATTTTATTAAATTAAATTATTAATTATTATGCTATTTTTTTACTACTACCGCAACTGATAATAACAATAATAATAATAATAATAATAATAATAATAATAATAATAATAATAATAATAATAATAATAATAATAATAATAATAAGTAACAAGATAGTTATGAAAACAAAATTTCATTTGTCTTCATATTTTTATCTATGATTATCATTTATCGTTTTTTGATTTTGAGAATAATATACTGAAAACTCTTATTTAATAAGATTATATAAATTGACAAACACTTTTATAGGGCCAATGCCCAACTTAGATTTGTATTTGGGTTTGGTGTAAAGCTTAAGTAAGTAAAATTTTAAGAAGTCAAGAAGGAATTAAATTTTAGTTCTCAACAATCATTTCAATCTAATACTCATCTGACAAATAAACTCTTATGTATTTGTCTGTCACAGTACTTGAGTATTTACCTGGCTACAAAATAACAACTATTTAATATTAATGTATGTTACACGATACACTACAACACCCAAATCCACTATAAATATATACATTGTATTATATTATATGAATAAAATATAAAAATGTCATTTTTGCTAAACATTTGTGTTTGAATATTTCATCAGTTCTCTTTCACTTATTATATGATATTGATATTATATTGGTTTAAGCTAAAACTTTAATATTGTTACTATTTTATTAGTTTTTGTGGCCCTAGTCCTGGAATTTATTGGACACATCTTGTATTTAAGTTACATTTTGTTTTTAATTTTCAGTTTTTAATTGGTTTAGTTTATTGAATCGTATTTAAAATTTAATTTACTATTATTTAAAAAATAAAAGCAACATTTATTTTATAAAACACTTTGTGACCATCTTCGTCGGATTTTTTTATGTGTTCAATTCGTTTAATATCATCTTTGGCATCTTCTTTTGGTTTCTTCTTTCTGAAGGTTTTGTCATCAGCTTTTGTCAGCCTGGTCAGCTCCTTCACCAGTCATCGGCAGTAGATTGGAAAGGATTAAAAGGAAAACTAAAACTTTGTCTAACTTTGTCTCGGCGTACAGAAAAAGTTAGAAATGAGGGCCTATTGATGGAAATAGGCGTCTCGAAGCGTAGGGATTGGTGATCGTAGACCAATTTCTACGACTATATAAAGAAACGGCTATTTCCAGAGATTTGCCCAGCAAACGTCACTATTTTAAAGTAGGAATGAAATGAGAATATTATATTGCCAAGGAGGAATCAACCTGCCGAAAGAGACATTATCCCAATCGTTTGGAAGAAAAGTACCTTGCTCAGTTTCTAAAGGAAGAAAGGCAATGGTTCCCGTCATTTTTTTATTTTTATGCCGACGATGACAATGCAAGAGGATTTACCAAGAAGACCCATCGAGTTTGGAAATCCCTAGGTGATCTGCAACTGGTCTTGTGGCTCCAGGTGAGATTGTTATATTTTGTTTTCTTTTAAGTCTATTTCATCTGTGATCATCTCTTATCATTTACTTTGAAACTTTTTAATCATATTATTATTATTCATTTTTGTGTTTGATTATTTTCTTAGCAAGGTGATAGAAACGATATTGACTTGATTTTTATTTTTTGGATGATTATCAGACATTGGAGCATTGTTGTTACATCAGGCTATTGTTAAATTTCTAATAAAGTTTTATTTTGATCGTTTTGATTCAATTTTTGGGTGCGGATAAATTATTATTGTGGGAATTTTGATTCACTTAAAGAGTAGATAGAGTTTTATCGTGGAGTTTTGATTCAATTTGAGTTTAACTTTGGGCAGCGACAATAAAATTACGAGCACAAAATTGTTAAGTGAGGAGTTATTGATTACGAGCGAAAGTTACTTTAATAAGGTATAATAGTAACAGTATCATAATTGTTATTATGTGCTAATTGTTATAGGAGACAAATGTACAAAATGTATATACGCAGGTGGACAAAAAAATGAGGCTTACACAAAATAAAACACTTTTATAAAAATGTTTACATTGGTTAACATTTATTACATTTTTAATATTTAAGCTATTGCACGTAATATGTATGTAATTTGGTATTTTTGTTCTGTTTGTTTTAATAATTCATGTTATAAATAAAATGACTAAGACACATTTAAATGTCGAAATAAAAAATTGGATATGTGGCCTTTGTTAGACAAAACTATTATATCCTGAAATGCAGAATATTTTGAAGAAACATGGTATTCAAATTCCATTATCCACAATACAAAGAATTGGCTACCAGTTTAAGACAAAAAAATCTGTAAAAAGAAAACCAGGCTCAGACAGACCCAGAAAAACTACAAGTCGAGATAACAATAGACTGAAATTTGAGGTCAGCAGTATGTAACATCAGACCTTGAACCCCGACTCTCAAATTATCCCACAGGGAGAAAAAACAAAAATAGCAAATTACCAAATTATGACATACCAAAGTATGATATTATCAAAAATATCAAAAACCAACTTACCATAATAACAAAATACTTTTATCTTATCTTATCTTATATTTATTTTTATAAAGAATGTATAAAAATGGTATTGTGAAATTTGTGATAAAAGTGTTTCTAAGAAAAATAAATCTCATCACCAAGATACAAGAAAACATGAAAAAAATAAACGAAGAAACAATGATATCAACGATAACAACGAAAAAATAACGAATAAACAACGAAGAAACAATGAAAAAACAACGAATAAAAACAACGAAAAAACAACGACTAAAAACAACGACATCAATAAAAAAACAACGATTGAAAAAATTCAAGAAAAATATCCATATTTTTTTATAAAATCCGGTGGTGACATTCAATCAGCAATAACAAATAATAAATTTTTAAACAAAATTACTACAGGAAAATATCCAGGAGAATTACATTTAAAATCTTTAAACCCTTTTAACAATACAAATCGAACTCATTAATTTACGGGAGTAGGAACTCATATTGATAAAAGATTAGAAAACTATAATGAAATTATCAATAATTATAATGAAACAGG
>JBBMKC010198987.1:0-14288 GCA_037834085.1 Bipalium vagum | reverse complement strand
GAATCTTCGAATATTGAGTTTTAAAAAGGACACTTTATAAAAATTTAAAAATTCAAAAATATGTTTAAATACTCACAGTCATATTAATATTAATAATAATAATAATAATAATAATAAAATATTCAAAGAAAAAAAATAAACAAAATGTCTTGATTGAATGCCGTACAGCGAAATGTTTTAAAAACAATTGTTTATTGGACATGATCGTTCTATAATAACCTTTTAAAGGTACGTTGTACTTCATCTGATAATCTTTACTTAAAACCTTTAGGGCGTTGATCTACAAACATTTCTGTTATATATAAAGAAATGTAACCATGAAATGAAGCAGAAAACGAAAATTTCTGAAATAATATTGTGTGACATTCATTGAGGAGCATTTATTATTGTTAAGTGTTCATAGAAGCACAATTTCCGTGCAATTGGTAGCAATGGGAGAGATTTATAAAGAAGGAAGATGGTTGCCGCACGAACTGAAAGTGATATTGAGAGTCGGAAAACCATGTGTGAAATCTTGCTAGAAAAGCAAAAAAGGAAATGGTTTTTGCACCGTATTTTGACTGGAGACGAAAAGTGGATATACTACCATAATCCTAAACGACGGAAATCCATTTGTGACCCCGGACAACCGACCACGTCGATACCAAAACGGAACATTCACGACAGAAAAGTATTACTCTGTATACGTTGGTTCCAAAAGGGTATAATGTATCACCAGCTGTTAAAAGATAACGAAATCATCACATGCAAACTTTATGAACAACAAATGATAGTATTAAACGACTAATTGAAAAGTAAGCGCCCGGAATATGCAAACAGACACAACAAAATTATCTTACAGCACGATAACGCTCGACCACATATTGCAAAAGTTGCCAAGGCCACCTTGGAAACTCTTAAGTGGGACGTTTTACCTCACCCGCTTATTCACCGGATATTGCTCCGAGTGATTATCACTTGTTTCGATCGATGGCACACGGGCTTTCCAGTGAGCACTTCAGAACTTTTGGTGAAATAGAAAAATGGGTCAATGAATGGATCGCTTTAAAAGATGAATCGTTTTTTCGTAAAGGTATACAACAATTGCCGGTCAGATGGGAAAAAATAATAATAGTCTACATGTGCCTATTTTTTCGTATCATTCTAAATTTGTATTTTAATATGCAAAGAACGAACCGAATTAATTCACACACTTAATATCTCAACTCGATTTTCGAACTGTCTGGGTCTCATAAAGTTTCAAGAGAAAAATGAAAAGATGATAATCGGTTGGGAAAATGTCAGGAAAATATGGAGGGTGTGGCAATAATTCACATGGAAGTTCGGAAATTTTTGCACTGGTTAGTTTTGCGGTATGTGGTCTGACATTGTCCTGTAAGAATAACACTTTCTTTCTATTGATCAAAGATATCTTTTCTGACTGAGTACCAGCTGTAAATGTTCATAATATAATTGAGAGGTTATTATGGTTCGATCCATTTTCAAAAACTCATAATCGATAATGCCTTCTGTTATCCACCAGACACACAATAAATACTTTTGTATTCAACGAAGTCTTTGGCGCGTGAAGCATTGGATACGTTGATGATAAAAAAGTGAAAGGAGCGCTTCGAATTGAGATATAATATCCAGTTTTCGTCGCTATCCAGGAAAGGATATTTTTCATTGCGTGAAAAACATAAAAAGCTGTCAAACCAATATACACCAAATTCTCCTCATCCACCGGAGTCCTCGAACTTAAAACCATCGTACCAGAATAGAGATAGGGTTTGTTTTTCCGTATACTTCTTTCGAGAATTGACCACATTTAAGCAAAACCAAGATAAAGAATGATCATTGTCGACAATTAGGTTTCCGGTCACTTTGGTAAGAGTTTCAATCATTCCTTGAAGTGATACATTTATAAATTCTCTTAAAGCTTCCGATTGTTACTCTTTGGTCGTGAGAAATGAAATTTGAGCAGATGATTAAAACAACACAGTTCAGAAATAATCGATTTAATTTTCAAAGAAATGTTGTTTAAAAACAGGAAATGGTATAATAACAACAAGTTCTAAAATTGGACCACAAAGTACATTTCAGTTGGGAGTGGCCTGGGTGTGGTATTAAAAACTGAAAACAGTAATAATCACTGTTCTTATTATTTTTCTACAATAATAATAATTATTATTATTATTATGCTTGAATTAATAATAATAATAATGATTATTATTATTATTATTATTATTATTATTATTATTATTATTATTATTATTATTATTATTATTATTATATTATGATATTGTTCTTTAAAATTTTTTATGATTATCTTCATTTAATTTGTTAAAACTCTTCTTATGAATGACAAGAATAAAGGTCTATGGTATGTTTACGAAGACTCTGTAACTGATTGCATGGTCGTCAGTCAAGCTTAAAGCTTCGTAGGTCTGCAATGTTTGGTAGACAAAAACAGACAAAAAAACTCTTTCTCTCCTTTGCAACTCCATTTAAAACCATTACCTGGCCATGTTTCCAATAGATACGATGAATGGTTTTCACAGAGCTCGGAATAACGTAGGCTCGTTTCGATGAGTTGGACGGATGTCGACACAGCAGCCGGATATCGATTTCCGGTCCCGGTTCATCGAAGCGAGTCATGTAATCAGTCAAGGCCAACCCTGAAGTTTAATGGAAAGGTCACTCTTTCTATCTCTCAGCCAACCCAAGAACACGTACCGTCCTTTCCGAACAAGCGATAGGCGGCTTTCTTACCGGGAATGGTCATCTTTTCGATGTCCTCGCTCAGTTTTATCGTGGCGTGGCCGTTTATCTCCACCATCTTGAAGACGCAGCCAAGAGCCGACTGCTTCTGACAAGTGACCAAATGGGTTCCGATTCCGAACGCGTCGATCGAGTGACCCTGAAACGAAGCGCAATGACGAAGGTTACGTACCGTTCCCTGAAAGAAGTGAGAAACTGTTCTACGGAGATGATTTACTTCCAAACATCACTTTGGTCGGTTTTATTTAGCATCAAGGATTTGTGGACAAGGGTTGAACATTTTAAAATAGAAATAAATAATAATAATGGATGAAAAAATAATTTTTATTAATAATAAACAATAACAAATAGTAATAGTAATAATGATATAATAATATTATTATGATTATTATGATCAAAAGGAAAAAGAAAAAAGGACAAGGAAGGAAAATAGTATCAGAAGGTTTCTGATGTCAAAGTCTTAACATTTGAATATAAAGCTGGGGAAGGTGCGAAACAAGTCGCACCTTGGCGATGGAGAACCGTGAAAAAGAGAGGACTACAGACGGATTAAGGTGCGAGACGTGTCAATAAGGTCACAGCAAAACAACATCTTTACTTGCTGGTTGAGTGAGTGCAGCGTATCCTCGTTGATGTCGTTACTGGCCACAATGATCAGGGAGCGAAACCAGTCCAGGTGGAGTCTGTATCGACATTTAGAGTCAAGCTATCAGTATCAACGACCTACTCGTCCGCAATCCGTTGGAACCTCTTACGAATCTCGTTGGACAAATATGCCAGGTCACCGCTGTCGATCCTGACGCCGATCGCTCGATATCCGCATTCGTTCAGTGCCAGCGATACGGAAATGAAGTTCGGAATCCCAGATCTGAATTCAGTAAGCGTAATTGATCATCAAAAAAGGGCGCATCTCAAAGTCAAATCGTCGGTCAAAAGTCTGTTGATAATGGGGGATGACGAGAGAATGGTCTTGTTTATTGTCACCATAAGTAAACATATGAAAGCGATTATGCGGCCAAAGGTCGCGGTGGTATCAGTCAGTCGACCGTATCTCTCGAATAACAGTCCACAGTTCGCTAATAACAATAATGCTGGCAGCTGATGGAGGCGTTAAAAATGCTCAATGGACCCTTTCTACAGGTCTTTTATCCTGGAAAATCCTAAGCCATTCCAATGATTGCATTTTACAATGTCCATTGTCACCAAATTTTCAAATGTATTTAAATGAAATAAATGGATAAATTTTCTGTCTCCATAAAATAATAATATTAATAATAATACAGAATATGAATTTTTATAATTCATAAATGTATAATGTCAATTATCAATTATGATATTATTAATATTATTATCGATTTCCCATGATTTGATGATAAAAAATTGTTTGAATATTCCGAAGTGCGACGGCAGAAATAGAAATATTAAAATCCGGTGGGCCGACTGATGGCAATAATTTCACTGATAACTTCACCATTACGAGATAGTTAAAATTGACAAAATATGGTGCGATATTTCCCACTCATTATTTCATAACGGAGTTTGTTTTACAGTTCAGTTGTGGAAATTTTGCCGGTTTTCAAATAATAAACATGTTGATAAACGAAAAGACTGGTCTTTCCAAGACAGTTCATCTCTAATGACGCTCACTACGGTAACATGTGATTGTTATATATTTTAGAATGTGCAGATCAATACAAAAACAGCAGTATCAGTGGGAGGAAAAGTTTTCGTTAAATTCAAATCCTGAGCCGAAGAAAATGAGAAAAATGACGAGCACGACAATGTCGTTTCAAAAGTGCATGGTCGAAGATATGTGCATTCAAAAAAACAATGGAAAAAAATTCTAAAATCTCTAGGACGGCAGTATAAGGAGGATAATCAGTCCGAGGGGAAATTTAAGACTTGTTTATACTTAAAATGTAGTGGTTTATTATTATTAGAATTTGTCAAAAATTGATGAAAGCTGTCTTGCTCAAATATTCTGTGTTGAGTATTACAAAATTAACAATGACAAACGTTAAAAGTACAGTGAAACCTGCCAAGCTGCAACTTGTTTAAGCAGACAAATTGTATATACCGGATATCCGAGTCTTTCTACGTCTGTTTAAGACAATTTACATATGAAACATATTTCGAAGCCGGAAAGCCGTGATACTCGAAAACGGGAATCAATTTGTTTTAATAAACTTATAAAACTTTAGTTTTTTCGCAAATAAACAATTTATCATTGAAACAGATTGATGAAGCAGCCAAAGCGGTGAGAAATGAACAGAAAACGGCTAGTGAAGTCGCGAAAGATTTTAAATGCGACCAAGGCGAAATATATGATTGCACTAAAAGCAGGGATGCGGTAATTAATGGTGTTGAGAAGAATTTAAATGTGGATAACAAAGAATAACGGAGGGCAGTTCACGAAGAATTAAATGAAACTGATTTTCAATGGTTCTGTGCTGCGAGATCGAAAAATACAGTAGTAAATGGAACTATATTTAAAGAAAGGGTTTTACAACTTGCTGGGGCAATGAAGATAAGCAATTTCTGTGCTTCCAATGACTGGTGGGAAAGTTTCAAAAATAACGAACCAATTTCGTTTCAAATGATATACGGAGAATCTTTTGATTCAGACCCCAATGGGATAATAAAATGGAAATCGACGTTACCTGATAAATTACGGAATTATGAAACTCGAAACATTGCCAATGCTGATGAAACCGCGCCTTTTTTAGGCTAATGCCCACTAGAACACGACATCTTGAAGGGGAAAAGTGTCATGGAAGGAAATTATCCAAAGAACGTGTTTCAGTTCTATTAACAGCTTTTGCTGAGGGTCGCATCCGTTAACCAGTGGTTACTGAGAAAAGTGCCAATCCTCGCTGCTTTAAGAATATAACCAAACATAAACTTCCGGTCCGGTTTATCATAAACCGAATAAAAAGCATGGAGGACATGGGCCATATTTATAGATAATCCTGGGAATTTGTCAGTAAAAAACTATTTTTGGTCCCTTCCAGTTCCAGCTTTGACAGGTTTGGCTGTATTTTCCGACTTTCATAACGACATGTTCAAATCTCACGGCTTGATGAAATTGGTGTGAAAATGAACATCGTTCGTGTTGGTGAATGAACCAATTAAAATGTCCTCTCCACGAACCGCAACCAATAGACGGTCACATCCAAGAAACCTAATCTGGGGGTCAGAAAACAGAAAGGCATCGGTCGGAAGAAACAATGAGAGATGGCGACTGTGATAACAGTTCAAGGTTTAACGTGTGTACAAATTACGTCATAAACGGAGGTAAAAGGTCACTGACTTGATGATGTCATAGGTGTCGACCAGACATAAAAACTTGTTCGGGAATGCCAGCGCGAAACTGATGAACGACGTCAGTTCTCCCTCATTGGTCTGGTCAGTCAGAACCCCCAGAATCTCCGTGGCCCTCGTGTGCCACTTCTGACATAGGTCCACAAAATTGACGTCAGATTTCCCATGGACGGTAGAAATGTTCTGAAATGAGGCCGCAGTAAATCGGATTTTTCACTTTCCTTGAACTTACGACGATTTTCAGCTCTTTCAGCTTGCTATATGACGTTATAAACGAATGGGCGTGAGTTCCTTCCACGGGAATGTGGTAGATTTTGCCCGCCAACACATTGCTGGTTGAGTCGAACCCTGAGTGAAGAAAACAATGAATGAAGGAGAACGTGAAGACGTTTATTCTGAACATAAAAACAAGCAAACGAAGATCTCCGACTTGCTAAAGAAGAATGAGATCGTGATTCTCAAAGGCAAAGTGGGAGAATGGTTTAATATGAGTGACCGTAAGGTTGACCAGCGAATCACTGCTCAGATATGAGGTTGAAGGCATATTGAGGAGGTCTCAACAGATTGGAGACCCTCCCAGACATATACGCTCAGAAAACAAAAGCAGAGGTAACAAATAAAAGCTGCACATGACAATGACAGAAAGGAACTAACTTTATGCTCTAAGACATCTGCTGAAAAGAAAAGAAGTAACGATCTTTAACCAGTCCAAAGGAAGCAAACAGCCAAATCTCACCTCCCAAAAAGCAGTTCCTGCTGGCGCTCATGCCCCCGTCCGGACCTTGAGATCTGCGCAGCCCAAACTCCAGCAGGGTCTTGTTCTCTCCGGCCGCCAGTCGAAATCGAGCAGCGTTCGTTGCGACCAAACTATCCAATGTTCATTTCAGTCAAAAGACTTCGGACACCGTCATAATACCTGGCATAGTTGACCAGATTCAACAGGCCCGTCTCAAGAAGTTGACAGATTATGAGCGGACCTTCGACAATTATCAGTGGCACCTTCGGAAAGGCTATCGACCCTTCGTCCATTGAAGAGATGACGATGTCGTCGGCGTTCAAGTTCTTCAGGTAGGCAAAAAACTGCGGGTCCGTGTCCTTGTTCATGATGGAGCGCAAATAGTCAATGTCTGAATGTTGATCAACGGTCAATAATGGAAAGCAAACTCTCAGCTTTGGTCTCCGGCCTCCGGGACGGCGACTGAGAAGGGAAAATATTTATTATTTATTTTCCCAGAACCGACGACAATGTCTCTGTCGAATCTTGCCCATGGAAAGGTGATACCGAACCAATGTTGACTCTCCACCGATGTTTGGCTGCCACCCGCTCATAGCGAAAGGGGCAAATATTTGCCAGCCTCCACAGGGAAGGGTTGTCCACAATGTCAACTCTCGTTGACAATAGGGCGAGGGACATCGATTTCCCAAGGAAATGAACTCTCAACCCTCCCCACAAATGGTGGCAGCACAATAAATAAATAAAATATTAACGAAAGTCCAAATGGGGAATTTCGCTGATTTTGTCTTTAAAAATTATTATTATTATCATTACTAATAATATTAATTTTTATTATTAGTAGTAGTAGTAGTAGTAACAATATCATTATTAATATTATTATATTTTATTATTATTATTATGAGTATTATTTTGATATTTTTAATATTATCATTATTTTTACTATTATCATTAATAATATTATTTATTATGATAATAAAATATATATTGTTATTTATTACTATCGATAATAATATAATTATTATATAATGTGTAATTCTACTTTAATTTATTATTTTAATATTCATTTCTCAAAGACCTTTACTGTTTTGCACTTTGAGTCGCAGTGGTGCTTAGCTCGACCTTTGCCACTGTTGCGTAAGCCTTGATATTCAAAACCCTTATCTTTACTTTGACGAATTTTAAGCGAGAGAAGTGCCTCTCAGAGATCAGGGGTAAAGAAGAACTATGCACTTTTACAAGACCCAACACTCACATTTCCAAGACAGAAAAGCACTTATGCCAAATCCCAAATTTTTGAGCGCATTTCCTCAGAGTGCCTCTTAATCTATACGGTTTATAAAGCCAGAGGTACATTTTCCGAGGCCAGAAATCTTGGAAGGTTATCTTATGATAGTAAGACATCAGTATGCAATAGGCTCCAGAGCTGTAAGAATGAGATTGGACTCGCTCACGAAGACCCAATGACAGTGACACCGTCGGCTTCGTTGCTAGCCGTCACAAAACGGCATAAAACGGAGCAGTGGACTCAATGGATAGCTATGGCTGGTTCAAAACTCTTTCATGAGCGCTGCAGACGTTCACAGCCAGTTTTCCCCTACCAATCTCATTGACAGTTGGCCTGCACCTTTGCACTGGCTTCAGTGAAGGTCGGCGAACAATCGATGGCCAGAGATAATATTGATTATGGAACGATGATGTTGAATATCGGTCAACTTGGAAGACAAAATGGAACGTACCGTTTTCCGAATACCTGAATTTCTTCAGCAGATTTATGCAGCTCTCCAGACCGGCGAAGATCGTGAATTCGCCTTTGAAAGGGTTTCTCCGGAAATAGAGCTCGAACACGGCCACGTCGTGGATCTTGCCCGACTTCCAGTAAGCATAGGCCATGCTCAGCTGATAGAAGTCTGAAAATGAGACTCAGTTAAGGACGCTTGCGATGGAAAACATTAAAACGACCCGTTAGCAGAGGCTGGATGAAATTCTCGTCCATAGGTAAATTTGAAAAGTAACCTGATATCAGTGATTGAATTGATCAATTAAAACAACTCTCACAAAGCAAACGCTTTACTACGTGTTACAGATGGGTGGACTGTTTCGTTGAAGTGGCACCAAGGAAATGTTTAAGGAAATTATTTTAATAAATTACCAATTTTTTTCATTTAAAATTTAATTAATTATTTTTGCCTAAATAAAATTTTTGTAAAATTATCTCAAAATTTATTTACGTAAATTCAAAATTGATTTTCCTACTTTCAAAGTGAGAATTAAAAACCTATGTATTTGCTGATGTTATTAAACTAGATTAAATTTTCTATTTAATAATAATAATAATAATATTATTATTATTATTACATTAACAAAAAATTTATTTCAGACTTTCCTTTGTCCGGTAAATAAAATAATATTTTGCATTAGAAAAAAATATTAAAAATCAAATGGAAAAAAGTATAGTTTTATTCAAAAAATCAATTTTAATTGTTCAAAATTTAGGGCAGTGGTTCCCAACCACTGTGCAGCGGCACATTAATGTGCTGTGGATTGATTGCTGGTGTGCACGAAAAGATACTAGTAAAAATTGTTTTAATATTCACAAATACTTAAGTGAGATATGTGGTCGTCTCAACAGTCTGAATACGTGGCAAATGAAAATATTGTTACTGAAACAGATAAATTGGTTACTTTTCAGAAATTAGTTCGCTAAACCTGCGTTACCGAGTAGATGATCATTATATCATTTGACAATTTTGGAAAATAAAATGGAGGGATGATGCTCTTCAATCAGCAGAATTTGAAGAAATTGATTGGATTCGTAATCCTTTCCTAGATTTCTCGTTTATTAATCTTTCCAATTTAGAGTTGTGTGAAGAGGAAGAACTAGTCATTCTTTCCAGTAATCGGGGACTCAAATTGAAGTACGCTCAACTGCCATTAGACGTCTTTTGGACTTCTGATAGGGAAGAGTATCCAACTCTTCGTAAAAAGGCAATCAAAGTCATACTGCAATACTGAACTTCGTAACTCTGTGAACTTGGATTTTGTTACCTAAACAACATTAAAAATAAAAATCGTGAAATACTTAAAACCGTTGAAGAAGAGTTAAGAGTATGTCTTTCTCACATTCGGCCACAAATTGAAGCATTAGTTAAATAGCACCACACACAACTGTGCCACTGATATTCACCATTATTATTATTATACCCGGTTCTGCATTTATGACACTAAATTTATGTGACTACGTAAATTCTCCTTTTATGACCTTCTTTTTTGTATATTATTTCATTGGAAAAAGTCTTTAGGAGTTGAAAATATTTATTTTTTGTGATAGATGTGCCGCGATGTAAAAAAGGGTTAGGAACCACTGATTTAGGGTATCAACGTTATCCTGACTCCAACTCTTATGTGGTGCAAAATATCAACAATCAGTAGAGCAATAACTTGTATTTATGACACAATAACTCTCACAAGTCACAATGATAACAATGAGATAAAATCGTCAGAATCGATAGAGGGATCACAAGGAATAATAACTGTTAAATCATCGATGTAACTGTTAATGGTCAATAAAATTAAATAATAATAACTAAAATATAAAAAGAAACAGAAACAATCTCACGAGTTGTCTTCGTTTACAATTCCCGGACTGTCAGCTGCGCCTTTACAATTTCTCCTCTGAGATAGTCGTCTCGTTGGAAATTTAAACATAATCCCAAACAAGAGGCAAACATAATTATTGGTAAATTAATCTTCGTAGCAATAAAATCTTCTTTTCGAACAGCAATTAACTCGTCTTCTTCGATAACAATAAACGCTTCTTCTCAACAAATAACAATTTGCAAATGTCTTTCTTGAATGCTTTGGAGGGTAAAATTGTGAGGGTGGAGTGCTTCTCCTTACATACTGATTCTAAACTAACCAGTTTGGAGACGAGCTCCCTCCAAATTCTCACATTTTCTCCCTGGTGATCATTGTTGGGGAGCTAATTACTTTGGTTTTCCCATTTTCTCCCAAAATCTTCCTCCAATCAATCTTTAAAACTTCTCAGTAATATTTTAATTATTTTTGATTGATTTTAATTGGGCTAAAAATAATTTTGGGGAACAGTGCTTCCAAGGACTTTCTACGGGGTTTATTAATATCTTTTGACTAATTAATTTATATTTAATGGGAGTATTTTATGGGGTGTTACGGGGTGCCTTTGGGAAACTCAACGTAGAGGAGATCGTGTGAAAAAGTTGTCAATTTTGGGCTTCTGTACTCAATTTCAATTTTATAAGATAATCCAATTTCGAGATGGGAAGGTCTGCCTTGTCACAGTCTTCACGGAGGCGCGAAGGCACAGAAACTGGTATCTTCGTGGCAGCAGAAGTCTAATATGCAAGCCTGTGATTGTCACAGACACCGTGCATGACCTGATTGAGGCTTTGCAGCAAATTCTTCGTCATGTTCTGAATTATGTTTTCTGCAACGTTAATATTTTTTGCTAAGTTTTATTTAATCAAGGTCATTCGATTTTCGATTGTTTCTCCCTTTACGATTGCTGGAGGTTTTGTAAGAGAGTAATAATTGACAGTATTGGTTTTAATGTTGTTTTAATACAGATTCTAAAAAGGTTTTCCGTGTTGTGTAATTGGTGAATAATTTGGGAAAAAATCAGTCCACCCCATCATGTTGACCAGAATGACGTCATATTGGAAAGGTTCATACCAGAGACTTTTTAGAGAAATGATGATTTTGAAAAGTTCATCCGATCGACCAAGCGCTATTTTTGGAGAGCGCCAGAAGATACCGAAATAATTTTCAGTAAAGCAGAAGAGATGGTGGAAAAGATATCCCTTGTGGTTGAATTGTTACAACATGGAACAATTCACATAAAGGTCAAATAAGAAATCAAGTTGAGGAAGGTACTGTGAGATTACTTTTCAACTACCATGGCGATCACACCAGCAGACTAACCAGCGGACGAGGTCTCGAAAGTTTAAAAAGGCAAAGTACAGGAAAGGAATGGAAGTAAGAGACTCGGGGCGGTCAAGGGTCTGGATGTGAGCTTTACAGAAGCGAGGTGTGAGATAAATTGAAAATTAGTCGTGGAATGTAGGATATTAATTTCCATGTAACAAGTACCATGAAGGACGTCAGAGCTAATTCTCAATTTCGGAAAGAAGAAGAGATTATAAATACAACCAGGTCATATAGGAACGCTGTTTTGGGAAATTGATTTGGAAATCAACTAAAAATGAGGTCTGCTCGACGGTCCCCAGAAAGAAAAGAACGACCAAGTTATGGGTGCGGGATAAGGGTCAATGTTTTGAACTGGAGAGTATGAATCCCAAAGAGACATCCAAGTGAAACAGACAGATGAACATCTTCGTCCTGTCTGGATATCTCGGGAAGCATCACGAAGCAGTACAGGTGGATAAGAGAATGGAGAAAGGTCTTTTTATGCTTGCAGGTAATATTGTCCCAATCGTGATTGGAGGTATTGATATTTTGACGAAACTCGGTCTAAGGCTTCAATGGAAGAAGACGATGAAAAAATCGATCAGTGCACGGTTGAAACAAGACTTGTCAGGCTCATCATCGACCGATGAATGTATGAGGTTTGATGAGAAGACGGAACTTGAACTGTTGGTGAAGAAATATGGGAGAATGGGAGAGAGTTCATGGCGGAGAACTTTGATATTAGGGATGCACATTGGGTAAGACACGACTTTAAACAAAGGAAAGTCTAACTGGTGCGAAGCTTTGGCGACAGCCAGTCCATTTAAAACCTCGTCAATGAGACAGTGAAGAATCCAATGAAAATAACGACAGTCGTAGATGCAATTCAGCGTGGAACCCCCTGTGGTCTGTGTTTGGAAGAGGAGAAAGAAAGATGTCAGGATTTGTTAAGACCTCAGGCAACCAACTTCTGTTACGGTTAGGCCAAAGTTCCCGATGCGCAATACTGAAGAAATGATGAATAGGCTTGGCCGAGCCATATCAAAGCGGTTTTGTGCGTTTTCGGGTGCGCTTTTCAAAAAGGGTCAACTGGTCTCGGCTCTTAAGATTGGGACACCGAATATTTGGTGCGCAGTGTGACTCCGTCGTTTCTTTAGAGTTGGTAAAGTCATTGACAAAGTAAAGGAGCAATTTCCATCGTTCCGGACAACGGGTTTCAAAACCTTGGACAACTTTTGAATTCAGTCAGAGAAAAATTGATGATGTTTCGACGAAATCCAATTCTCTAGCCATTTTTGAACATTTTCATAATGAGCCTGAACAATTGACAGTCCGACGGACCAATGTGGCCCAAGTACACGGTGGGTTATACTTTGTCTTTCACGATTTTGGCAACGTGAGACCGGGCGTTGTCACGTACCAGTCTCACTTTCCCAAGCCCGGCAGTCATTCTGGTCGTTTTGCTGTGAGTTCGTGAAGACTTCAGTTTTCGTGACGAATACCGGTAACAGTTTTCCCTGATTTCAATGACAAATGCTAAATAATACCTTTTTGATCCCACCACACACACAGTAACACGATTTGTCCATGAAGATTTCGTTTTGCGGTTGAAGTTATCGACTGGCAAGTCAATCAAAAGTTGGCAAGTCGTTTTTCGCCGCTGTTTGTTTCTTTCGGGTTACTCATAAGGCACACATTGTCCTTCTTTCCGAATCTGTCCTACATCACGTGACCGATTTGAAATCGCTTGTTGCGTTCACATCACAATCACCCAATAGGAATCATTGAAACCATTCCCGACAGATTCTTTCCGATAACGCTTGGTTGCCATAAGTCTCTGCAATCAATTTATGTGCACCGGCAGCACTTTTCTTCAAATTAACCAGAAAAGGCAACGGTTCTCGCAAAAAAGGCCTTTTCCGGGCTGAAATGTGTCGACCTAAAAGGTGAAACGGGAAATTATGAACAGTCATTTTTAAAATAGCAACAAAGGACAAGTGGCATCGTGCAGACGAACAACGACGTTAGCTGGAAATATTTCTTTGGTGATAGACAACGAACATTATTAAAAAACGGAGCAGTCAATCAAGCCTCTGCTTCAACTCACTCTACGCCGTAATGTTCCAACTGCAAGACTTGTTCTTTTCCTTCCAGTCTTGCCTTCTTTTCATTCTAAAACATCCCCGGCCTCCCTCTGGTGGAGGGTCTGGAGATCGATTTCGACTGGTGAACAGCTCCAACCTCTGGTGAAGGTAAGTCAGCAACGCCCACTCGCGAGTCTTCGGTGTCCGTCCGATGTTGTTGGGAGGTCAGCTCTGACGTTTAACTGAGCCCGGCACGAAACTCCAACCATATCGTAAGAATTATCTTGGAAATATTCAAACATCGATTTTGTTTGTTTAAATTACCGTGGAACGAAGTCGGGTGCAATTTGTGAAATAAATTGTATGAATTGTGCACATCGATTTCGGAACAAATTTGTTTTCATTATTTAATATTTTATATTATATATTAATTAAAATAAAAGGAT
>JBBMKC010198976.1:0-14288 GCA_037834085.1 Bipalium vagum | reverse complement strand
TTATTATTATTATTATTATTATTATTATTATTATTATTATTATTATTATTATTATTATTATTATTATTATCAAAAGATTTTCCATTTTTTATAGAATAATGTTTAAAAAAGAATTGAATTTGTTATTCAATTCGAATAATAAGAAAATTTTTAAATGAAGTAAAAAGGCCAGTACATGTATTTTATAAGGGATTTTGTAAATTGATTAAAATTACAAAAAAGAAAACATAATATATACAATCAAGTAAAAATTGATTCCTTTTCACTTTATAAAAAAATTTTAATGTGACATCAAAAATTATCCTGTAATATAAAATTATAATTCTAAAAATTTTAACTGTCTGCAAATGAAAATTAATTAAAATGATATATGTGAAATATTCACATTCATTATAGATTTATATACATAATTAAGGATTTATTGTTGAATTTTTATTCATTTTTTACTGCTCACATAGCAATAGATTTCATTGACAAAGTTCATTTATAATTTTATTTTAAAATTTTGACTTTATCAATAATAAATACACATTTAAATAAAAATGATCAACTCATTATATAACATTTTGTTTTTAAAACTACTTGGAGTTTAAAAATTACCAGAGAAATATGAAATTCACTTTAAAAAGTCTCAATATATATGAACAATGTTACACCAAATTTTTTATATTCTAAGAAATTGATTTTTTTAAAAATGCAAAAAGGAACAATAAAATTTACTATACGAGTAAACAATAGGATGAAAATGTAAAAACCAAACCTAAATTCAAACTCTTCACCCCAGAAAACCATGTCAGTCATAGTTTTTACACTTGTTCTAGCATACAAGATTTTGTCCAATTTTATTTCGCAGTAATATCTGAATATAAATGGTCAATCACTTTATTAAGAAATGAATGATAATTCATAACACAGGCAGTAACATCAATTTTCTTGATTTTATTCTTTTATAGTTTTTTTACCGTATCATATTTATTTATTTATTTATTTGAAAAATCTTGTTATACTCTTTTTTGTCATTTAATTTTATTTTAATTTTATAGTTTTCAAATGCAGTCCCAAGTTGATTAAAACTCTTATTTTTATTTTATTTTAATTGAAGTCACAAAATTGAGGAAGCAGTGCATGAGATTTGTAATACGTAGAGGAAATATGTTTTGGCTTTGACTTCTGCAAAATATTAATACGAGAAATTTGAAATTGTCATATTCAACATTAAGAACACTTCACATATTGGTTGGCATACAATTTCGATGATGACAAATGATCGCACTCGTAAAAGAGGACTGCAGTTAAACATGCAGAGATTTGTCTCACAAGATGAACATACTTCCGCCAGACAATAACATGAATATAATCAAAAATGTTGATTTTTTGAATATCGGGTGAACGAAAAAATCAGAGAATCGTTTGAAAATCACAGCTAAAAATCTTCCCAAAAACTGAGCAACAAGTGGTCATAAGGAACACTTTTTTCACAGAATCATCACGGAAGATGAGAAATTGCTTTTGAATACAAACCTGAAGAATAAAAGGGAGTGGTTAATAGAAAATCATGATCTTTGTTTGGTGAAGTTAGGTCGGCTTCATACATTGGGAAATGAGTCATAATAACCAGATATATGACCTATACATTAATCAATTGTGCCGGTTAAACGATATCATGAAAAAGAAAAACAGGATAAATGACCAAAAGTCACCCTTATTCACACACGGCATATCACGTAATTTCCAAAAAATCTATTATAAAGTTCTTCAACACCATTCGTGTTCCCGAGACCTAGGGACAACACCTTTCTATCTTTTTCGCTCACTCTCTCTATATTACTTTTGAGAAGGAGAAGGCCCTTAAAAAATGATTGACCAATTTCTATCGGAGTAAGCATTTAAATAATATCGGGAATTATTTTATAGTTTGATTTTTCATTATTATTTGTAAATCAAATGTTTTATTGCTTTCAAAATGGTGAAAAATTGTGTGTCAGCATAATAAATTATTAACTTTATTTATTGGAACAAATAATAATGACGGTTTTTTAAAAAATCATTGTCCTTAAAACAGTTAAAAAAATGAAATAGTAAAAACTGTTCACAGAAAGTTATTTCTGTAAATTTATATATTCATACAGCGTGGGCGCTGGAAGACTGAAGAACTTTAATCTAAAATAACTTTTAATAAAAAAATTTATATTTAATTCAAATAGTTTACTTGAAAGATGCAAGCTTAGAATTTAAGTTTTGTAAGTCCGGAAAATAATGTCTTTTAAATGTCCACTATTTCCTTGCTCACAAAGAATTGCCCTTTTTAGGACATTTTCTATCACTGCATCCAATATTTCCGGGTCCAAGAGACGTATCTCACTTCGGATATTTTCTTTTAGTTGTTGAATTGTTTGAGGATTCTTCATATAAACCTTCTATTTCAGGTAGCCTCAAAAAAATAGTCCGGAGAAGTAAAATCTGGTGACCTCTGGAGGTTATGAAAATTCAGCATATTTGGAAATCAATCTTTCACCACAGACTTTGTGCAAGATATTCATTGTTTGAGCGACAATGTGTGCAGTAGCAACATCTTGTTGAAACCAAATTTCTTTGTTGTCTTCAACTAACGGACGTAGACAAATTTTCAATCATTGTCCTGTAGACAGCACCAGTAAATATTTCTGGATGCTTCTCATCATCTTCGAAAGATTAAGGTCCAGTAATTCTGTCAGACATGACCCCACACCAAACGATGTATTTTCGAGAATGCAGTGGATGCTGGTTAAGGTTCATAGGATTGACTGAGCCCCAAAACATCACATTCTGTTTATTGACAACTCCATTCAGATAAAAATGGGTCTCATCGCTCATTATCAGATTTTTCAAAAAGGTGACGTTATTTATTTCTAACTTCTGAAAACGAATAGCATAATTCAAACAAACAGCATTGTCTGATTGGAGAAAAACTTGAGCTGATAGAATTTTATAAAGTAACATTTTCATGTTCTTTTTCAAAATTATTCGAAGTCTTGTTCTGCCAATACCAACCTGAGCAGACCGACGACGTGCAGAAGTTGTTAGATGTTCTTGAACGCTTTGCCGCACAGATTCGACCATCAATTCAGTATGCACAGTTTTCCCTGGACCCTTCTTAGTAAGATCTGCAGCAGACCCAATTTCTTCAAATCGTTTATCTAAATTTCTAATCATGTTGTCACTGGGAGCTTCTTTAACATTAAAGTGTCTTCGTTAATTTCTCTGCGTTTTAATGATTGATTTTCTATTTGAGTAGAAAAATTCAAGAATTTTCACTTTATTATTATTGTTGTATTTGAATATTTTAACTGCAAATACTGAAATATTGATTAACTTTAACAAATAACTAAAACAAAAACTTTGTATTGTAAACTCCAATAAATATTAATTCATAAAAATTCGATAAAATTTAAAATCAATACTTTTGTAAAAGTTATTTTTGATTAAAATCCTTCAGTCTTCCAGTGCCCACCCTGTATAAAATAGCCCATTTTAAAATAATAAAAATGGCTCCAAAATATAATTAGTCTTTAAAATGTCTGAAATAAAACGAAGATTAACAAGTGCAACATGACAACATTTCTTTATAAAAGCAAAGACAAAATCTTGTCAAAAAAGATCATTGATGCCTGTAACACTAGAAATGACATGATAGAATTTTAAAATGATAAATGTACTAATAAAAACAAATGCGAACCAGTCAAAATATTAAATTATAAATTTTTCTGTAAAAACGGATTATTTTAAACATTTTAGAAACGATAAATGTCCATATCTAATTCCAAATATAGACAACTATCCTACTTCTAACAGAATATGCTCATACACTTTCAAGTTACTGAAAACATTAAAATAATTTTTTAATTGGAGAATAATTAAAATTACTAATTTTGTTTTAATTATGCAATATATTATCCAAATTCAAAGATTCATGTAACAAGAGATTCAGTTAAACAAAGAAAATATAAAAATAAATTAAGTAGCAATTTTGCGTATAGTAACAATTTTATTTATTTTAGTATATTAATTTTTTAAAGGAATTTATTTTAAAAGATAATAGACATCCTCTCCAGTGAATTAAATTTCAGAAATTGCCAATTGTACCCGATATATTAAAATCTAAAAAAATAATTATAATTATTTCGATAAAACAAAATATTTAAACAGGCAAGTTTTACAAAAATAATAGACATTTACGTTTGGTAAAACAAATTTATAAAATCATTATTAATCAATAATTATATTGAATTTTCCTTTCACAAAAATCAATAATTTTTATTTTATTAATTAAAATAGAAGCCCAGAGTTTCCTTTTTACTTTCCCTTTAATTTTTAGTAATTCTAAATTAGAATTAGTACCTCAGTCTTACGTCAGTTAAGCATAATTAATTCTGTTCGTAATTGGAGTTTAAATATTACCTCTTTTTGACAATTAGATGTTTGGCTTCTTGGATCCAAATTTTGAAAAGGTCTTCGTGTCTGGTAGTGTGTTCGTAATTGGGATTGATTTTTTTCTTCAATCTAACAAAATGTGATCGAATATTTGATTTTCATTATAAATTTTAAATAATCTGATTTGTTAAAAGATCAATAAAAAATTAATTTAAGAATGTTAAAAAATAAATTCAAAATAAAATAAAAAAAATAATAAAAATGTCACTATAAATTTTCTTTAACAATTTTTTATCAAATTTTGCATGCTCGATTTTAAAACTTAAAATGTACAATTTAAATAAAAAAATCATTTTTTTTAATAAATGCATTTAAAACAAATATTTCACATGTGCATATCATATATCCATTAATTACTGTGTTCTATTTTGAGATCTTAAATTATCTTATCAGATCAAATGAATTTTAGCTATTTTTGTCATTTAATAATATTTTCTATAAATTAACGAAACTTCGTAAAGCTGAAAAATTTTCAATTCAACAAAACCTAACAAAAAAATTTTCGTTAAAAATATTCTACGGACACTCATTTAACTATTATTTATAATTTTTGTGATTTATGTATGAGACAGTCATATATAATAATAACATTATTAATAATTGTTATTTTTTTATTATTGATATTGTTATTATTATTTATTATTATTATTTATTATTATTTATTTATTATTATTATTTATTATTATTATTTATTATTATTATTATTTATTATTATTATTTTTAAATTATTTTTATTTTTATTATTATTCTAAGACGTTAAGTGAAAATTAATTGTCAGCACTTTCGATAATTTAATATTTATCTTTTTAATTAGCTTTATTTTTATAAAAAAAATAATAAAAATCTCTAAGAAAATCTCAATTTAACATTTCGTATTTTGATATGTTAAGATGGGGATTAAAAATTATTTTTATACCTCATTTTAAATATTGTTCACACAAAAAAAATCACTTATGCTCATTGGAAAGATTATTTTGATTATTTGTTAATAAATATTTACATTTATGTTCAATAATTTTCTCTTTCGTGAATCAGAATAGAAACCATTTAACTCATAAAAGTTACATCATTCATATTCTTAGTATGAAATATGTAAATAAACTTTTTTTTAAAAATTTATTTATTATAGTCCAGAGAACAAAAACTTTTTATTTTTCAAATAAACGATTTTTGGTAAACATTTCTGAACGTACGAAATTCTGTGTGTTATAATAAAATTTTAAAACGTATTTCAATTTTTTGCATTCAGAATTTTAGTCAATTTTAATATTCTAATCAATTATCTAAAAACAATATCAGATTCCTGATTCTTTATAATTTATCTTCAAATTATTCGATTAGCTATTTTAATTTTTGTTTTTAAAATAAGTATTCGAAAAATTATTATTTAAAAAAATTATTTTCATAAAAAATATAATCTTTCAAATCAAATTGAATGCTATGTATTCATTGGACCTTTTTTATCCACTTTGTGAATTAATTGTAAAATTATTAATTATTAAGTTTTTTTATCTAAAAGTAAAAATGTTTTTTATGACTCTCAGAAATACCCACGTGTTTTTTCTGACCTACGAATTACAAATGTTGCTTTTTGACATACAATAACAAATCAATATCAATAATACCAAGAAATATAATATTGACAACCAGAAATTATATTTTGCTCCATTTTTTTACATTGACTGACTTTTACATTTGGAACAATTAAACATCCATTTATTTTGTGTTTAATATCCAGTGTAGTTGCTATTGAATAATATAACTTATTGTGTACTGGAACTGATTATTACACTAACTATATGTAGCGGGTTAGATTTCAGTTCGATTGTTCAGACCAACTTCATTTCAAGTTATATTTATTTAACGGACATTTATTTGAAATTTTTATTTTTAAGACTTTCTAAAATGGTGATAAAATAAAAAATTTTATTATATTTTATAATATTACTATTCAACGAAAAATAAATAGGAAGAATTAAATGTTTCATTGATATATTTTTAATAAAGTCTAGAAATGTAATCATAAAAACGATACTCATTACTTATTGATAGAAAGTCAATAATGTTTTGACAAATAATATTTTACCTATCACAGTGATATTTCTTGAATGTTGATAATATTATTATCAGTACTATTGTACTCAGTTAAAAAAATAATTAAAAATGTTCGAGAAAGTGGAATTATAAAATTATTTTTATTATTTATCGATTATTTTTAATTTATTGGTAAAAGTTTTAAAAACAGTTGTTATAACACGCAAAAATCATTAAGAAATTTTAATTTTTATCAATTATTTATCTTCAGAAAAGAATAATAAATTTTGTCTGCCGAACGACTTTTTTTGTTCATGAAGAGGCAGAAATGATGGTTATTTTTTAGTGATCAAAGCATACCCAAGCAAGAATTCACCATTTGATTAAAATTTTCGTAGTTCTGAAGGGGAACACGATTTAGACCTTCCACATAAGTGTAGGTCTAGATCAATATCTTGTTACAACTTGTTTATTTTCATTATTAATTACGATTTTTAACAATCCGATTCCACAGTCATATTTACAATTAAATATATTTGTCATGGTTCTATTCTTATTTTTTTTTTCATTTTAACTTAAATATTTAATTAAACTTTAATTGGAGAATTAAGTCATTATTTTTAAGTGCTTTTTCCCTAGATTTTTGTGATTTTTTCGTTGTACCTACACTTATTCGTTATAAAATATTGACTTGAATATAATAATATTATTGTTTCTCGTGAAACGAATTAATTAATTTTTCTTTTCAATATAATTAATTGCTTATCTTTTTTAAGAGCAGGTAAAGTGGATGGCTTAAACTTAGAATTAGAAACTTTTCATATCTAAAATAAATAACCGCTACTGTATCTCGGTCAGTAAATTATTCAAACAAAAAATCTCAAGCTAATGATAATAATGAAATGGTAACTGACCCCACACTGGAACCATGGGTATCCCTGGTATGGCAGAACAATTCTACAGAAATAAATCTTTCACTTATCATTGATTTTGTTATTAGTTGTTCTCAATCGGTATATTAAAAATAAGTTTTATTTAATAACATTTATTTAATTATATTTTACTGTAATGTTTATTTATTGAATATTCTTTAATTTCACTTAAACGAAATATTTTTATTGATTTAATAAATTTTCTGATTTTGTTATATTTTCAATATAATAATTATTTTTTATTATTTTTGATCATTTGATATATGTATTTAACTTTCTGTTGTATTATTCTCACATTATTATTCTCACAAGTGAATGTTCCGATAAGAGAGACAGTTAATTATTAATTTTGTGTGCTTTTGTAAAGTATTTCTTTAAAAATTTGAAACATTAATAAATTCATAATACAACGTACATCTTTATGATATCATCTTTTCACAGAAATTTCTATATATATAATTACGTCAGAATTAACTTATTCTAGCCCAGAAGTTCTTCATCCACTTATTCTTTTTATACTAATCGATTTTAGCTAAATCTGTAAAAATCTAAATAGTGGAAATTTTCTTGAGAGTCAAATGCTGAGTAAATATCTAAAATATATATACAAAGTAATAAATTAGAGAATCAAGTCTGCATAAATTTGAAAAAGGGCCAGGTTGGAATTTTACTTTTGAATATTTCTTCTGTGAGCCTCTTGATAAATTGGTCGAATGTTGGAATAAGAATGTCATGTATATTGAGTGGTGGATATATTGAAAAAAATAAGTATTGATGTTATATTATATTGATATATACATCTTGTACTTTATTACAATACCAACTGTTGCCTCAATTTTTTGGTATGTAATATTTCGTTTTCTTTCAATCATTTTACACACATCATCAATATTAATGGTTGAGTAGCACTTTGGGGAATGATTCGCAAAATTCATTTATCATACTTTTAATGTCAAAGTGAATTCTATGAACCATTTTTTAAGTCAGCTCCAGGATGGTACTTCACTCCGAAATACTAAATGAACTCGATATAGATATTGCTTCAAGGTAAGGTCACACTTAAAATCATGGTGAATCATCTAAGGATATTTTATTTATTACTCCTATCTCAAATTTTTATCTATTCAAAAAAATTGATTAATTCAGATTTATTAAAGGATTTATATCAATTCAATGTCGAAATCTAAGATTTTCAGTTATTAAACTCTGATATTACTAAAAGTAATCAACTCTGCAAACTTTTCAAAGACCCTTCGTACTTAACAAAATATAAAATATACACAAAAGATTAAAGAAACAAATGCTTTTAATAATATCAGTGTCCAAGTTGTTAATAAAAAGAAGTTTCATCTGAAAACACTCTATAGTAAAAGGTTTCTTTATTATTTTATTTTTACTTTTAAGTGAAAAATAATGTATTTCTCTTTTAACTGCTGTGCTAACAACAGAAATTAATTAATTATCAAAAGTATACAATATGCAATTTTTAAAAAAAAACCGATTATATCAAGCCATTGGATAAAGTAAATGAGAAAGAGAATGAACAAAAAATTATATTATTAATGAAAAATAACATACGGTGTTTGGAATACATTAGTTTTCTCCATATTATGTTATCAAAATAATTTCCTTTAATAGATATCATTAATTCAACTCTTTTTGAGAAGAACAATATCGCAGTTAGCAACTTTTAGGGAGTAAAACAGGAACATTTTTTGTTTATTCCTTTTTAAAATGAAATAAGTTGGCTTGCGATCAGCCAAAATTCATCAATGGTGTTTGATATTTTCACCATCCAAGATGTAATACATTTCATCACTGAAAGAATTCTAGACAGAATATCTTGGTGCTGCAAAAGCCACAGACCAAATTTAACTTGTTGGTTATAATCACCTGGTTTCAGCTCATGAAGACACTGCATTTTCAAAGATTTTAACTTTTCTTTTAAAATTCGTTGATCCTATAAAGGTATAATATATTTTTTCTCGTGATAATCTTTGAATGGACGTCATACCATTCATGCCAGCTATTGTACATTTAATGGGTTTTTTACGTTCACTCGCCAAAGAGCGGCACTCACGATGTATATTGACAATACTCCAGTTTCCTCAAACTTCACAAGTTTGGATAATGCAAAACGCAATACATTTCTTTAACTTTTGATTTCCATAATTACAGCTTTGGGAGAATTTTCATTGCCATGATAACATGAAATTAAATCAATTTTCAAATCTACATTTATACTTAAATTCAAAATATTTGTCATCAGTTATTCATTTAAACAAAACATATTTCCACATAGTTTCTAAAAATTTATATCGACTTAATATAAATAAAATATATTTTCACACAAAATTGACAGTCAATAAATTTATTTTCTCAGTTTTGATACAACCGATATAACTAAAGATTTGATTGACATTTATTTGTGACACAAAAAGTCAACTAACATAAAATATACACATCAATGTTTAAAAAAAGACATAATGAAAGAAAGAATAATTGGTAATGAATTCTTAAATTCAATTTAATGTCAGTTTTAAAAGCCCTGTAAAATGTAATCATAAAAGAATTTTATTAATTATCAGGTCTTTCATGAAACATTTATTAATATTTAATTAAATTATAATTGAAGATAATAATTATCTGCAACAAGAAAAGTGGAAACGATTTTAAATGTCACCCTAGAGTAATTTTATCTATTTTAAATTCCATCATTCATTTGATTTGGATAAACGGACCGAATTGACATGAACCATTTGAAACTGCATTAGATTTTCTTACTAAAAGTATTTGATCTGACGGTCATTGAGTATACCAATTTTGAGGGATATGCTTAATTTTTTAAAATAATTTTTTGCTATTTCTATATATATTACTTTTATCTCTTTTTCATTTCATCAGCATAATTTTTATTATATTCACAAAGACTAGTCAAAGTTTTTCAAGCTCTAACGAAATTATTTTCTAATAGTCCAGATCAAAACTGGATCTCAGTCCATATATTACAGGTTGCGATTTACTGTTTATGTCCCTTATTAATCTTTTAATAAAATATTAAAAATGAATTAAGTAATATCCTTAATCCCCTATATTGTAAAATAATATAATCTGCCATTAATTTCACGAACTTTTATGAAAACCAAAGTGAAAATTCAATATCAACATATTATAATTTGTTAAACATTCTGTTTTTCTTCTGATTCTTCGTTAAATATAAACAGTGCATTACAAAAAAATAATAACCATTATAAATTAAAAGTTGAATGGAGACTGAATTATAATTTAGTAATACAGTCAAACCTCGTCAATCCGATAACTTGATTAATGGAATGAATTTATAATAATAATCCGTAATCAGAAGAAATTTTTTAATTTTTCTATAGAAAATTAGATGATAAATTCATTTTTTATTCTTACATATTCAGTTTTATATTATACATCATTCATAGTAAGATAATGCAGTTGATTTCGGTTTTTAAAATTCCTAAACCAACCGTAGTTCGCACTAAATAAATGGCTCTCATCAGAAGATTTTAAAGATTCATAAATTTCGAATGATTTCAAAAAAAATATTTTTGTTACTCAGTGGATAACTTTTGGGTTTAAATCTTCAATCCAATTCATCAGCATTACTTCCATTTTAAAGATTATTAATGATCAAATTTTTGTGTCATTTTTTTGGTTTGAAATGACCACATTTACTAAAGATTTCTGAATTGAAGCTTTATCTCGCTTACAAATGCTGTTAACAACTGCATAGTTGTAATTTTACCAACCTTAATTTCTCCGACTCCAATTCCGTCATCGAATAGTTTAATAATATTTTTTCATTTAATGTAATTTTTCTACGTCCATTCTTTGAAATATTGTTCATATAAAATTTAATTTAAATTATGAAATCAATAAAAGCAATTTTACTTTTGTTTCTTTTTAAATTTTACATTTACATAATTTCACAAAATAAACTATGACATAATTTTACGCAAAACCAGAAAAATAATTAAAAAAAAGACGTTAATTGAATATTTCGGTTTTGAAAATATTTCATACCAAAATCAAAATTACGCAATTCGAGGGTTACGAAAATCGATGTCGACCTGTATTATAATCTGAAATATTTTGTAATCTAAAGATAATTTTAAAAAAATAATTCGGATTAACAAGATCTGCTTGCAGTTGTAAAGGATTAAAAAATCTTCTAAATGACAATACATTTATTGAGGCATTAATTTAACACAGATTTCCATGAATTTCGAAAACTGAAAATTATAATTATTTCTGACAATTAAAATTCTGTAAGATGCTAATTATAGTAAATATTTTAATGAATTTTAATTAACTGGACTTATTTTCTAATTAATTTTTGTTAAAAATGTTATGTTAATTTTGTTTTAATTTTTAAATTAATTTTCATTTTGAAGAAAGAAAATAAATTACTTACAGCTTGAATCAGATTTATTATTTCAGAGATTCTTAAAATAAATCGATAATTTTACTAGTGCACTATTAATAAAAAATAAAATAAAAATATTTTTATAATGGAAAATTTTCTATACTAAATAATGTATAATTAATAATTTGTAAAACTATCTTTCCTGTCAAAATTATAAGTTATACATATTTATATTTTATATTATTTATTGTTAATATTTTGTATTTAAAATGAAAATATATATTTAAAAAGAGTAATAAAATTTGAAAAATAATTTAAATATATTTTAAATTAAATTTGAACAATTTTATAAAATTGAAGCTACAAAAAATGTTATCTGACACATATTAAGAAAAACCCTTGTTATTTATTTATCATTAATTTCAAAATATGATCCACCATACCGAATAATCTGTAAATCCAATGAGGAACAAACAACAAATAATGAGATTGATGGCAAATTGAGAATATGATCAGTGAACATTTGTCTGGAAACAGACAGCAATCATCCACTTGTCCCGTTGATAACGAAATAGAACGAACTGCTAATCGTGAACATTTGTGATCTGAGTGAAGTATTATTGTTTCGCACTCATTCAAACAATTTAATGATGATAATAATATATTGAAACATAGTCAATGGAAATGTGTTGGTTTTTATCAGAAATATTTAATAATAAAAATAACACATTTTTGTCCAATCAGCGATTAGAGAATATTAATTTATTGATGACGTTTTAATTGCTTGTTGGTATGCCATTGAATTTTCCATACACGTAATCACAACCGTCTTCGTATTCCATAAAACATATCTGTGAACATTGTTTATCGAGGATCACGGTTAGTTGGGAGAAAAAATTATTATTGTGTGTCGATTGTAGTCTGCAGTCTCTTTTTTGCCATCAAATGGTGAGAGTTAAATTTCCTTATGATTTCCATCTCATTCCACAGAATTATATATTAATAAATTAATCAATAATTAACTGAACTCAGACTTCATATTATCATGTTTAGCAAACAATTATACCTTGACTTCACTCACCCATGTACTGTGAGACTCGATTTCACTTTGGTTGTAATTTATGTAAAATTTATCTTTGATCTTACGTAATTTTTTTTCCAACATTTTCCACCTGGTGTAAAAGTCGATTGATTCCATTCGTGTTAGTCGTCGTCAGAAATCGAGTATAAATTAATGGTTTCGGGCGTATATTGTCAATTCCATCGACAAAATGATCAATTAAGTATGATTGTACATCCTATTGTACAGATGTCATAGAGATATTCCTGGGGTATGTTTGTCGCTATGGAAACAGTCGTCAGCAGCAGACAATTGACATCTATTGATCATACTTTTTCCAGATGATGAGGCTTATATTCTAATACATTTTGACAGTTAATGTCGTCTTCTTGTTTAAGGATGGATAATAAAGTGATTTAAGTTAGATGAGATTAATCAAACTGAATAAAATGCAAGAATTGTGTATAAGATTTAAGTGACATTATTATTATTATTATTATTATATTATTATTATTATTATTTATTATTATTATTATTTATATTATTATTTAGTTATTATTATTATTTATATTATTATTTATTTATTATTATTATTTATATTATTATTTATTTATTATTATTAAAATTATTCTCTTGTTTATTTTGATATTTTGTATAGTTTTATATATAACATAAATAATATTTAACAATTGACTTTTTATTGTTACCATAATTTTTGTCATGAAATTATTACTATTATAAAATTATACTTTATTACTTTTGATTTTGATACTAATTATGCAGTAAGTATATTCATTTGAGTAATGGTTTCCATTAAATATTGTCGGATTTACTTATTTTGAATTATGATTACAATAAATAACAATGGTACATAACAAAATTATTAAAAAGTCAATTTATAATTTTCAAATGTTAATTTATTTTAAATATGAGAATTTATTGATACAATATAAGATTTTATAATAATAATAATTATTATTATTATTTAATTTTTATTATTCTTTTTATTGTTAACTTGCTAGAATTACATAAGAAACAAACTAAGTAATTACTAAAATATATTTATTTCAAAAATCTGTTCTTTCATAAAAATCAATAATTAAAAAAATTTTGATTATTGATGTTACTGAATTATTAAGATTACGTAAAATCTTTATAATTCCTTATATCCCCCTTCAAAAATTCTCTTCCCTTGTTCACATTCCTTTCAATCTGCTTTCAGTCACTGTTCTGTATTATGTATCTTCGGTCATGCACATTTGTTATCACTTTAGATGGGCCTTCGAAGTGTTCCTGATTATAATTCCGACATTCTGCCTTCTTCAATATTGAAACTTTTTCTGGTCTCTGTTTTATATATATTTTATATATATATATATTTATATATATATATTTT
>JBBMKC010198965.1:0-14292 GCA_037834085.1 Bipalium vagum | reverse complement strand
TGTAATTATTTAAAGAATGATCTACAGTTATCTTTATTAAAATTTGAAAAGTTATATTCTAAATTTTGTTTTGATTTAACAGATCAAGCAGAAAATTTGTGTATAAACGGAGCAACAATTACTTTACTTATTGAATAAAAATGATTTTAAAGGATTTTTCAATTGTTTTATTACATGAGAAATTTATGGAAATAAAACTTGAAGGTGGAAAAATGATTAATTTTGAAACTCATTGAATAATCAGAGAAATATAATTATCTTGTATTTTTAAGAATTTATTTTAGACTGTCCTATAAATTCAGAAATTCTGTGCGCCTTTTTCTTTCAATATTTTATTTTTTAAAAAATGAGTGAAAAATATTTTTAAAATATTTAAAGAAACAAAGTTTCTTAGAATTGGAAAAATATAAAGAAGAAGTTGAAACATTACAAAAAGAATATTAAATTCTCATGGACAAATCGATAGAATAAATAAAACAGACTTCAAAGGAAAATCAATTGCAATACAAACAGAAATTATTGTTACTAAGTTTATAAAAATATTTCTCGAAGACAAAGAAATGATAAAAATAAAAATCAACAAATTGAAGGAATGAAAGCGAGCAATGCTCTAATGAAACAAGGTTTCATGGAAAATATAAGGAAATTTATAAGAAATTATAAATTGTAAGAATAGAATAGAATAGAATAGCTTCAACAATTTGATCATATATTTTATACCTACAATTATTTCAAAATAAATAAATATTGATTTTATTTTTTATGAATTTTTAAATTTATTAATTAATTTTTGCACCACCTGGTATGAGATATTTGTACCTCTCAACAACGTTGTATCAATTATTGAGTGAAATTGTTTCCTTATCAGTTAATCGAATCCAACTCGCTTCACCCTATCAACCGTCTGTCCGGAACGAGCTTAAAGATTGTACAAAAATTGTATACATAGAGCCCAGATGAACACTAAATGAGGTTCAAATGACGAGACTTCACTATTGTCACGGACGTCTGTAATGTTCAAGGAAACAGTCCGTCACAAAGAATCTCACTCAACAAAATCTTCAGGGTGTTTTACACGGTCAAGCTTCATTTGTGTTCCATATTGCTGAAGACCCATTGGATAATTACTGAAGTGATAAAACAGTCTCTTTGGATTAGAAAATTTCTACTTGCTAAAAAATAATACACTTCAAAACAGTCCCACTTGCCTTAGCGGACATTTTCTATTTGCTGAAAAAGCTGATATTAAACGACGCTCAGAAAAAATTTGTCTTTTCTCATGAAAACATATTCGGAAATTGGAGTAATATTTTTGGCCTGGCTGAGTGCAGTGCAATCAATGTGCCCCAAGAATTACACGGTTCGGTCGAACGTTTGCTTTTCTGTGAAAGAGGACCAAATATCGTTCTGTGATGCATGGGAAATGTGCACGAGAGAAAATGGTCGACTGATGCAGGGCAAAGAAATGGAGGTCGTATTACCAAGTCTTAATTACAAAGATTTATACTGGACAAGTATCAATGATCTCTTTGATGAAAGAAAGAAGGACAAGAATGGGTGGATACAGGCTGATGGTTCTTCATTCACAGAAATCACTTTATGGTCATCTCTAGAACCAAATGATGGCCATAAAAATGAAGATTGCACAGTCATATGGAAAACACAATTAGAAGACGCTTCTTGCAGGTGGAAAGCTAATACGGTTTGCGTTTATGAAGAATCAAAGGCAAAAAAAATTTCAAAGAAATTCATGATTAATCAAAAGTCAATGTTTAACGAGGGAAACCAAAGAGGGTGTTATGAAGAACATATTCTGAAAACGAATTTGGAATGCAGCTTTAGGTTCATTGTTTTTCACTTGGCCTTTATTGATTGTTTGTTTCAGATGTTTTCTGTCTGCACATTGCAAATCGTTCTACTTCTCTCAGTCCACCGCTTCGAACGTGTGTGTCCTGTCAAACTACGTCGATGCATCGCTGCCATTGGAGTACAAAGAAAGAAAATGGGTGCGGTTTGTTCCATTTTAGGAAGGAAGACCCCTTAGACAAAATTATTTTTCTCATTTCCTCTGCTGTCATAACTTTGATCTCGTCGTAAGCTTAAGGTTTTCTTTCATTGAATTTATTTATTCTCTGAACTCATCTTTCATTGTTTTTTTTGACGTATATTTCTGACGTGTATCGATTAATGGTGAAAATTATTTATATTTTAATTTTTGTTAATTTTAATTGAATAAAAACTGAAAAATCAATTTTCTCCTTTTCATTTTGACATTAATATAATTATGTTAGATAATATATTAATTATGATTATAAGTTATCATTATAACCTTTTTATAAACATGCAAACCTTTGATAAATATCAGTTCGACCTGGGGCAGCGCTCCTGCATATACTCTCCCTTCTTCCTTGGACAGTCTATTTTAGCCAAGGTTTCCTTGATTAAGGTCTCCATTTCTTAATGACATGACAATGTTTAATAATTTGGCTCACACCAGAAGCACTAACACTCACCAAAAAGGCTCTCTATTTTCACTAAATTCGACGAGTACTCGAAGAAAACGAAAGAAAACACTTAGATCAAGTAAAAGATCAATTTATTCACACAACACTTCACGATCAATAGTCAACCCCTCTCTGATTTGCACATGCAATATTTGTGTGCTCCAGTAAGACAGCGAAAATAATATAATAAAATAATAATAATAATAATATTAATATTAATAATTATAAATCCTCAGTTTGTTATAACTGCATTTTGTAATATAAAAATAATATTTTACTTAAATTATTTATTCATCCAAAAATAGGAAATGTAAAATCTTCCTTTCCAAAATTGCATCCGTCAATCATTTCATAAGAAGGGTATCCATGTTTCGACCAAGTTCTGAAGGCAAAATTTATCACCTTCACATTGTTCTGCCTCCTTACAAGTTAAGCTGGAATTCTGGGTACGCTTCTCTACACTTGTTTTCATTTTACGATGGATTTCTGCACCTGGTTCCCATTATTACCAAACGACCCTTGTCAATTATCCAGCATGTTCCAAGTAATGCTGCAGCATATGGGCTAGAGATGCTGACTTACACAGTAATATTATAACTCTGTTGAAATATGTAAAATATTTATGACAATATTTTAAATTATTTATTTTTTTTCTTGATTTATTCTTCCTCTTAATCATAATTATTATTAATATTAATAATATTATTATTATAATTATTTTTTTATTATGTGTAGAGAACGTGATATATTATTATTATTATTGTTAGATCTTTTCAACTTTTCTAATTCCCTCTTTTACCCTGACACTTCACATTCTTTATTACATTCTTCTCCTTGCGAAACCGTATTCCTACATCTAGTTCAAGACTGTTTATATTCCTACCCTTTCAGACTGTTTCAAGCTCGATGCATAAACGCCGTGCCGACTCTGAGGGTGAAGATGATGAACTGCTCTGACGACTCCGATGCTACCATGATCTCCAACTTCAGCACCTCGATCGACGTAGTATTCAGAGATGATCAAAGCAATTGGTTGGCCACCCCGAACCGACGAGAACCAAAATCCCTGTGTGACTGTAAACGTCTCAGAAAATGTGGCCGAGATTTCCTATCTGATGAGCAAACGTCAACAGAAATAGTTTCGCCTTTTACGAAAGGAAAACAGTATGAGATTATGCATTTTAAATTAACTTCTTTCAGCCCGAATATACGATCCATGAGGATACCGCCAGAGAGGCAGTGGAAAGATGAACCGAATAATGCTAAATTCTCAAAGTTCCAAATTGTCTTGCCTTTTTCGAAAGGAAAAGCGAACAATTTAGCACCGCAGTTTTTGGACAATAGCAATGAATATTTCATATATAATCGTATAAATATATCACACCATTGCAATCTCTAAATAATAGGAGGGGCTTTATTGCAATATTGTATATGGTCTGCAGCGCTTTATGGTACTACCAGATTAATAGGCAGCGCTACACCTCCCTTCTAAGCTGTCTCAAGGCACATCAGCCGAAATTTCTTCGGCTCAGTGACCTTTTTCTACGCGACTACGTCGTCTTTATGCAGCGGTGGAGTTGGAGAACCCTCCGCCACAAGTCACTGTTTTAAATAATGATGTATCTACCACTCCAATTGCCTCTACGATATCCCTTCCTACGGATATTGATGAGACTATTATCATTGACCTGATATCACATCCTCACCACCGGTTGTACCAGTGCCCCCCCTTGTCCTCCTCACTCCCCGGCTGGTAAGGGTCTCATTCCAATTGCCGATAACATCCAGAAATCCGGCCGTCGGGGCACAAGGAGGCGACGGGGGGTCACCTTCTACAACTCAAATTATTACAATTAAGGCCAACCTCTGCCTTTATCCACGATGAATGCAGAATCGGCTCCGCATCAAGTGAAAAGAGTCACCTTTGCGGATGTTGTCGCTACCCCGCCACCGCACAAAGATCCCACCACACAACGTATCGATCAGTTAGTGGTTATGGTGACGTAACAGCGCCTATACAACCGCTCCGTGACCATTACCAACAAGGTTCCTAAGACTTCGAAACTCGATCTTTCCTGACGACATAAATCTTTCAAAGCTTCGCCGGGCTTAATGCGCAGCTACCAATTTCCCCCTAAGCGGGAAATTCAGATTATTGGCCCATTGATGGCGCCCACACCACCGATTATTTCGGCCAAACTTTGTAACCGCGGGCCACGGAACACCAATGCCCTAATTCGCCCACAGGCCACTAAAGCAGCGCAATGCGATGCCCTAAATGGCCCGAACAATTGCACAATGAATCTGCCATCTCCAAAACCGAAAACCAACCAATACAGACTAACGATTCAACACCAACTGATGGCCGACTTTAGCGTCGATCCGCTCGACCAAGCCTCTCCCTCGGAATTATTTTTGCAACTTCCGGTGGACCTGGACGCGGAATTCGATGTGGACGACGTTATTTTGTCAGCGTCACAATCCTTCTCAGCATCACAATCCGACCAGCGTCACAATCTTCTCCGTCATAATCCACGGATAATTTCACACCAGCTGACATTCCTTCTCAGCCTACTGTAACAACCACGCAATACGGAATTGACGTTTTCACACAGACTCCCCTGTTCCCTGCGGTAACAGTGGCTGTCCAAACCGACAAAGTGGATCTTCCTTCCACCCCGTTAACTAATAGCCAACCGATCATGAAACCAGCTCTTCCACTCAGGGCTCCAATTAAAAAGCAGAGGGCGAAATCTGTCCATCGATCCCAGATTTCGCCGTCACCTAGGTAGTTTGCGCCAATTTTTCACACGGCGGCAACTTCTATTAGATACAAATCCATGGAGGCCTCGCTGGACCTTTTTTCAAACAGGGAGATTCACACAAGCACTCTCTTGTCCTGTTCAATCTCCTACTCGCCATTAGAATACTCACCAGTGGAACCATGTGTTCAGATGGTTGACTACCGCACCATACCGATGCCGTTGCCCTCACCGCAATCCACTGTTGCCGCTGGGGATGAGGACTCATCCTACAAAATCACGGAGTCGGTGACTCAATGTCAATCCATTGACATGGACCTCATTCGCCTGGTTGCCGGTGACCCTTCGGACCTGGATATTGTGGCCGTCGCCCTCTCCGGAGATTGCCTGAAATGCTCTCTCTGTACGAGGACGTACGGCATCAAATTCGGCCGAAGTGTCAACCTGGAGAAACACCTCAAACAGGTTCATCATATTGAATTCAACGCGGCAGTCCGCATTAAATGCATATGTGGTGAAATTCACCAACATCTTGAATTTTTCACCCATATTGTCGCTCACCCTAGGAAATCGGCCATTAAATCGTCAGTGTCTCTCACTGACATTCCTCTTAAGGTGGCCGATAAAGCCAGTAGCTGACTAGGGTCGCACGCGATCGAGGCCTGTGTCCAGTCTTCAATTACTGATCAATCGATCATTTTCATCCGTCCAGGGCCTTCGATCGCGGTGCTCCACAGAAATCTGCGCGACTTCTTCACATTATTTCCATTTCACAAAATGGCAGAATGGCGTATCATTCTCTGGCCCATCCACTGGCAGAGTCAGCACTGGGTGGTGTTCCTGGCTGACAGGACACTTGGTACATCCTATCTCCTGGACCCAGCCAGTGCTACCCTTTCAGCGGAACTCGAGGCCTTCCATTTGCTTATCAATACAATCATCAACAAGATGTGTTATCCCCTCGATTCTCAACAAATCGAGGTGGGACCACCTTGCCTTCATCCGATACAAGGCCCGTCCACGGACTGTGGCTTTTTTATTTGCCAATTTATGATGGACTTTTTGCGCCCGGAATATCAATTCCGTTACCCTAATATTTTAGATATTCGGAAAGCAATTGACGCTTTCGTACACCAAATTATTCATGCCAGGTCTCAACTTCCGGACGCCATTAACAAGGGTCAAACACATCCTTTGCTTCTAGAAGCAATCTCAATCCTCAAGGATGTCAATGCTGACCTAAATGTTGCGATTGAATATGCGAGTAGGGCAGCAGCACAGTGCTTTCCCTCTCGCTTCGTCACCAAACCGACTAAGAACCCGTCGGAATCCATTTATAAGAAAGCGGCCAGCTCCGCCTATCGTCTCCGACAGCGATACGAGGAAAACCCTAAAATGTTTTCCTCAGTATCCTCCAAAAACAACATCCATCTTCTAATGATTATCAAAAAACACCAGCCGGTTTCTGCCTTGACCACCCCTTCTATCGCATTAAATTGGCTCTCAGACAGGAAGACTTTCAAACTCTTCGGCAAGGTCAAGTAGTTATCGAAAAACTGTGCGGCGTGCAAGGCACTACGCCTCCTTCATATAGACTGCACTTTTCAAATTGCAGATAATTCTAACGTTCGGTCAAAATCCAAACTCCAGATAAAATTCTATTATGTGTTTGATAGAGAAAATTTGAAGAAAGCCACGGCGAGCCTCCATGGGGGCATCTCCCTGATCCACTACAATGGTGTGGCCACAAATCACAGGGCCTCCTCATCCCGTGCTTCAGCAGGAGCAAGAAATCACAAATTCCATGCCCCACCACGGATTTGGAAGTTCCTGCTGAAGGCACGAAGCAATAATTTCGGGCTGAACTACCGCCTCTTTAACCTCGTAAAAAACAAGTGTGTCGCCTGTGTGGTGATCAACCAGAAACGCAGGCACACATACTGAATCCCTGCAAGGCCCGGCCATTTATGCCGACCATCAAGCATAATTCGGTCCTTGCAGTCGCAGCGAAATACCTACGAGATATAAGCTTTGATGTTGATACAGACATCATCCCACCGGGCGTCGACACAACGTTGCGCCCGGATATGATTATCCGTAGACCGGATAAAAAGCTCATATATATTCTGGACATCAAGGTTCCCCATGACACCTTGAAGAACTTTCAACAGGCCAGAGCAGATAATAAAAATAAGCATACTGCCTTAGCCGACACTCTGGCCTATGAGAACAGAACACCAGTTCACCTTGATGTCCTCAACGTCGGCAGCCTTGGATCCTGGGATCCGGGTAATGAAATCCCACTCAAAAAGCTCGGTCTCACCAAACACCAGAGACACGAGCTTTCAATGAAACTACTAACTACCGCCGTTTGCGAGTCGTACAATATTTATCTGAACCATATTGAGGCTCCAAACCGTACTCGCGTTTGTCCTACCAACTCCATTGCTGCATCAGCTCAATTCTAAGGTCTCTATCTTTCATTGGTGGGGCCCCCGAAGGTTTTGTAGCTGCAATGTTCTCCTTTGCCCGAGGGTAATTTTTATCTTGTAAATTTTCAATGTTATTTCTTGACTCAATTTTCGTATAATTTTTAACATATATCCACAGTTTGGCTCTGCTTCTCCTTTGCCCTATGCAAACTGAGAGGTTTTACTTTTAGAAAAAAATATATCTATGTACAGTTATTCCACGGATACTTTTACCTCGCCAACTGTTGGACTGCCTTTATATATATTGCATAATGGCCTAAATTCAATCTTGCCCATTTACTTAAACTTGTCTCATAGTTAGAATAGCAGGGCCCGGTCCTTCATCTGGTGCATGAACATAAAAAGACTCATAGTACAATGAGTTTCCTCAAGCTACCATATTAGTCCCCATTGTATTCTGGATGGTGACTGTTACTTTTCTAATATATTTTATTCTTTTATACACTTTTGATCCCCATTGTATATAAGCCTAAGGTGCGGGAGCGGACTCGCCTTGCATTCAATGCCCTCCTGCCGACCCATTGTATAGTGTACATACTTTAAGTTTAACTTTATGAATGTCTGTGGTATGCATGTATTATGATGCCTGTATATTTGAATGATTGGTATGCTGCCTTTACTGGTTCCTCCTTGGTAGATGTCCACTACGAGGCGGTCCAGAGATCAATTTATCTCGAGAGTGAGCACGGTGTGCTTTGCCCCGAAAACTAGACATGCTTTGTTTTATTTAGACAGCAGTCTTTGGGCTCATGAGCGAAGCGATGGACACCGGACTCCAGAGACTGGGTAGATGGTTTTTTAAATAACGAAAACTTGAAACATCGAAAATGGTGACTACACTTCGGTGTAGAAATATGTTAAAATACAAGTTAAAATACAATTCAAATACAAGTCTTCTAAAAAAACCGCTCTTCTCTGTGGATCAACAGCTAACCAAAGAATGGAAATCAATTCTCCTCGGGTCGCTCCGACGATAACAAATTGTGAATGTCAACAGTCCTCTTTAGGACTATCCATGATTGAAATCTCTAAAATGCGTATTGTGATTTGTCCTCCGATTACTACTATTATTATTATTAGAATTTTCACTCCTGTCAAAATATGGTTTCGTGATTTGGGAAACCCAATATATATGTAATGGTCTTGGTTGGAAGCTAAACTGTTACAAGGGGCTTATAACTGGGCTCACCAACGCCTTCGAAGGAAGTGTAAATAATAGAAAAATCACTAATAAACTAAGTGATTAACAAAATAAGGTATATTTGTTATCACCAATGCAAGATTAGAAATCTATTTCACAATCAAACAATATTCAAAATTACAAGCGATTATTTAGATAATAAAATCCCTTCTTGATTTTATAAATTAATCCCTTCTTTGTCTCACGACATTGACTTGAAATTCCTTCTTCTGATCCATTTTTGATTCCCGTGTTTCATATAGTTTGGCCATAGCTCAAATATCTTCGAATTTGGCGTTCGGTTTTGAAACAAGAGCATTTTTTGGTAACGCATCCATGACTAATTTTTTTTCATGATTCTAGTTATTTTCGGTGTGGTCGCCAGCTAGTATTTCTTTACTACATATTGAAAAGACGTCCGAGTTATCAAAAGTATTTATTTTAGATAAGTTAAAATTAAAAATTGAGGCTTTTCCTCTAGGAAATAAAAACTTCTAAAAATAATAAAAATTAAATTTAAAAAATGTAAGCTCCGCACATTGAAAATGTCAGATTCAAAGACTCGCTTTTAAAACCAGAGGCTTCGGTTGATCAAGTATTTGTTAATTTTGCTAAAAAGGTAGAATATATTTATTCAAAATCACCTTATCAATTTAATATGGATAATGAAAATGAGATTAAAGAAGAAATTGATTTTATTAGAGTCGAAAGTGAAAATAAATTTTTAAATGTTACAGGAGATTCTATGACTGGAATTTTCAATATAAACAATAATACAATAATAAATGTTCCTGAACCAATAAATGAAAATGATGTTGTAAATATAAAATACGTGAAGGAACACTTCACAAATATTTCATCTGATTTAAAAGAGTTTTCAAAATCTATTCTAAATCAAATTCATATCAATAAAATTGTCGGTAAAACAAATAATTCACTTTTGTTTAATACTCAAAATCAATTAAAAATATTTGAGTATGAAAAAATAAGACATTAATAAAAATTGAAAAATCGAAAAAGAAATATTACAACACACACCAAAGCTTGAAGAAGATCTCAAAAATATCAAAGATCTTGAAATGAAACTTGATAAAAATATGGAAAATTTAAAACACAAGCTTTATCATTTATTGAAACACTTAAAAATGGCAATCTGAAGCGAAAGATTCTAATACAAAAGCTTTCAAGGCCATAGAAAATAATAATAAAATGTAAATGATGCAATCATAAAAATAACAAAAAAGCTGAAGATGTTCAGAAATTAATAAATAATATTAAACTTAAATAAAAATCATTTCTAGCAATTGATGATTTTAAAAAAATGTATGAAAAAATTATATCATATTTCATGGAGATTGTATTGGAAATCTTTTACATCTGGAATTACTAATGAAAAGACAACCTCTAGTCTGTTAAGAATTTTTAAAAATGATATTGGATTTTTTCAAGGATAGTTAATAACAGAAATAAAAGATGCAAGCTCCGCTCTTGAAACCAAAGGTTTCGAATTTACAATTGTTTTTTTTATGAAAAAGTTTTATCATAATATATGCTACAACGTTGCGTTCTGAGAAATTTCTTTTAATGTTTTTTAGTCTCTGTCTACTCCCTAAAATTTTAAATTTCTTATTAAAAATGGAAATTGAAAAAATTGAAAAACCAATTGCTCCTATTTTTGAGCGAAGCTCAACAGAGGACAAAATCCGATATCCTGTTTTACAAAAAAATTTCGCCTATGAAGATGACGAAGTATTTTCTAATCAAACGAAGTTCATGGAGGATCTTCAATCCTCTAATCCATTAATTAATCCATCGGAGCTTTATGATAATCTTATTATCACGCCATTGGTAAAAATAAAAATAGAAAATTTGATGAATGAGAAAAAAGTATCAGAGGATTTATTACAACATTATAAAAAATTAAAATTTAAATATACTAAAATAGATTCATATTTTAAAATTAGCAGTATTGTAATAGCAGCCGTTTTTCGAGTTGGAACAGCAATTATGACTGGGGTTTCAACTTAAGGTATTGGATTATTTAATTAATATTCCTGGTAGAACTGGTATTTTAGGAGCCCTAAAAGGATTTATTGAAAAAAAATTAGCATAGGAATAACTTCTAAACGAAAAAACTTTACAGAGAAATATCTGAATGTATAGAACATTCTATTGATAAACTTTATTTATTTCAAATGAAGGCTATAGAAGATAAAATATTAACTAATGAAAAAATTGGACAAGCAAAAATGATTATTAACGAATGTAAAGAAAATATTAAAAAGATCAAATCAGAAAATATTTTTGAAAATTTAAAAAAGGAAGCAAAAAAAGAATTGAAAATAGAACTTTGAAAGATTATAAAGCAGCTGTGAAAAAGCTTAGTGGTTAAACCACGAAAGAGATTGAAATGTATAAAAAATATATAAAAAAATACGTTCTCGCTTTGAGTTAAATAAAATTTTACATTTGTTAGAAAGTCATCCAGAACTAAAAAATACAGAAATAAATTCTCTTCATGATATTTATGATTTTTTGGAAATTGAATATTTTACTTTCCCCTTTATTGTTGACAATTTTTTCTTTAAATTATTTTGATTTTTTATAGTAAGATTTTATAGTTATTTTATTTTTAGAAAAATTGTAGTGAGTTTAAAATATATTTTATTTTCTAAAAAATGAACCAAAAGCAAAACGTAATTGATAATAAAAATGAAATTGAAATATTAAAAAAAGTAATAAAAATAGAAGAAAACTTTAATAATAAAATAGTAAATCAATGGAAAGCACAAAGAGGATTACAATGAGATTTAACAGCTTTTCATAAACCATTTACTGATACGATTGTTTAATATAAGCATACCTATGGCACTAGCACCCTCGGTGCGCAAGCAGAACTTGCTAAATTAAGTAAAAATCAAGAAACTAAAAGTAAATTAAATGAAACTAAAATAGAAATTTTAATAGACGATAAAAATCCTTTATTAGATTTTGATAGAGAATCAGTTAATATTTAACCTTCTATAACTGTATATTTATTTATGTACAAATATCTTAACTCCAACAATAACGCCTGAGATTATAGGTAATACATTAATAATAAATAATACTCATATTTTAATTTTCAAACAGAATGAGAAAATATTTTTAAAAAATTCTTATTCAAATGATCCTAGACCAATCGATGAAAAACTATTTGAATTCACTGGAGATGTAAAAATTTTAATAGAAGGAAAATATATTCCAAATCGAGAAAATCCATTTCCACAAAAATATTTAACAAATTATTTAACAATATTAGAACTTGCAAAAAGTTCACAAATAAGTGCTTATATTCAAAATATTAAAAAAGAAATACAAGTAAATCAACAGATAAAAATGGTAGATGATGGTTATATAATTTGGATTTATTATAGTTGAGGTTTTTAAAAAATTTTTGTTTAAGTTAAGTATTTAAATTCATTATCTAACATTTTTAAAATTTAAAATTTTTAAATTTAATTTAAAAATACTTAAATAATATAGTAATTATGATATTACTATATGAAAAAGAATATTAAAGTAAGACAATTTATATATTTCTATCTATATATGACTTGAAGATAATTTTTTTCGATGAAAGCCAGTGTATCAATTTTTTTTATCTAAATATTTTAAACAAATCCATAAAAATGTCAATTTTGTGCTAAACCTTTAAAACCTAAAATGAATAAAGATTTGTGGAGATGTACAGATTATAAATGCTACTAGACCTCTATTATTATGCCCATGTGTAACTAGATTAATTTGAAATCGATCTCAGAAAGACTTGGATCATTCCAAATGATCAAAATTGAACGAAAATAGGGAATTCCATTTAGCATTTCAAGACTTTTCATTAACAATTTGCCTTTAAAATGATAGTACGACCATATTAAACTGCTCATGGACATGGTTTCCTCCAAAGTTATGGATAAAAAGCTTTACTCTAAAATTCTTGCAGAACGGAATCAATGGGCAACACGGGATCCCATTAATAGATAATTTGTCGGTAATGGTTGCATTGATTGCCTGTTTCATGTAACGACAGTTTAAATTTTTACATTTTTCAATGGAAAACTTGGAACTAAACATCAAAAGTGACAACTTCATTGCTTTTAAGATAAGATCGCTTCCCCTTTGTTCCTAATTGTCAATTGATAAATAGAGATTTACTGAGTTTTGCTTATATTGAAGATATTTCTTTTCGTAATTTATTTGAGATTCTTTTCTGATGAAAATATTATTTCTGAAAAAAAATATTACTTTTTTATTATCAACAATCATGAAATGTGGCCCTAAAGAGGACCGTATTTCGTTCTCTAAATTAAAAAAAATTTTAAAAATTTAAAAATTAAATTTCCAAATTTATTAAATTTACTTTGAATAAACAATAGGTGACCTTCAAATTTTCAGGCAACTAGTTGATATATTAACCAAAGATGCTTTCTCTAAAAGATACAATATGAAAATCGGTAGGACTGTTCTTCCCCGGTTATACTTGGCCTATGTTATGTTCACTTTAGAGATGATATCTGTATGTACCATGGAACAATTTTCATTTTATATTATTAATTATTAGGTTGTAAAGAAATAAATGGCGGTTTTAACATCTAACTTTAAAGGAACACATGACACCTTAAACCAAGTTTTATTTATCAAAATAGAATCCACCAGACTGTACACACGTCTCCCAACGAGTGTCGAGCTTATTTATCCCGATTCGATAAAAATCCGGAGGTCTAGATGTTACGAATTCTTCAAAGGTCTTAATGACGACATCCACATTGAGGAAGGTTTTCCCGCTAAGGAACTTGTCCAGATATTTGAAAAAATAGTAATCAGTAAGTGAGAGGTCTGGTAAATAGGCTGGGTGAGGCAGAGTTTCAATATGAAGGTCATTCAATTTTTGTATTGCAGATTCCGCGACGTGTCGTTTGGCGTTATAATGGAAAAGCAGTGTACCCTCTCTATTGATGGCCTTCAGTTTTTGAAACATTTCTGTGATTTCCATGCAATATAATTCGGAGGTAATTGTTTGCCCACATTTTAAAAATTTATAATGTATCAAATCCTTGGAATTCCTCCAAACAGTAATCATACCTTCCGTTGGTGCACATTGGGTTTCGGAAAAGGTTTAGGGGCCTCATGTTAATCTAACCACTGCGCAGAACGTCGGCGATTGTCGTACATTATCCATTTCTCATCACATGTCACAATCCGATCGAGGAAAGGATCAGTTTTGTTGGGTAAAAGAAATGCGGATGACACCTCAAAACGACATAATTTTTGCTTTTCGGTTAAATTGTGCGGAATCCATTTGTCCAATTTCTTTG
>JBBMKC010198954.1:0-14294 GCA_037834085.1 Bipalium vagum | reverse complement strand
TCCCAAGTCGGGGTTGGAGTCCTAACTTTTCTTCCTCTTGTCTGATTGTTAGCTGGGCTTTGAATATTAATTTTCTTATTAAAGTCTGTTGCCACGGTCTTTATATCCTCCTCCTTCTTCAGTTTATTCTGCCGTCTGCTCTCATGTCACACTCTTGGTATCATTGGTTCAAATTCATTATCGCTATCGTCCATATAGACAGGCGGTGACTTATATATTTCCCTATATCTCTTGAATTGGCTTGCTAGTTTCTTTGATTCCTCATCCTCGGACTCTTCACTTTCTTCGTCCCTGTCATTGAACCAACCCTTATGGGTTTTCATTCCATCTTGTCTTTTCTCCAATATGGGTTTGGGTGTTACCTTACTGATGGGTGTTTTCTCTTCCGGTTCCATTCTTCGTTTCATATCCTTACAACTTAGTTTTTCAGCTAGGTAGTTCCGATTTTTTCGAATTTCCTTCTCTGTACCTACCAACTCTTGTGTTAGATCATCTATGCATCTATCTCCGGGTACTATTCATACCTTCAGCATAAACGACACGTCCCTCTGCAGAGCAAAGAGGCCTCTCTTATCCACCATCTTACGATTTGCGTAATGTTGGACCAACATGTGTAACGATACTGTCCCATCTCTTCTTGGACTTATAATTCCATCTGCCCTCACTACTGGCAGTGTCGCTAGGTCCCAATAACCTCTGATCCAACTGCGGTCCACTCTAATATTTTCTAACGCCTTTTTTACATCATATCCTACCACTACCTTTCCTTCCAATATCTTCGACAGTGTCCTATTTGCTTCTAATTCGTCTTCTTGTCCTTCCACTATCTCGAATGTTATTCCGTGATCGCATGACTGACTGTCGGTCACCTGCGCTCGCAGGGTTATAAGTGATCTGTAAGCAAAGTTACCACGCGTATCTGTAAGTGTTGCTCCGAGTGGAAGCATCTTGGTGAGAAACGACGTTACTCCTTCTTTGACATCCAATAGCACTATTTGGCTCATATCCGGACTCCTGAGCCACTTCTTGTCAACATACGGTAGTCTCTGTAATCATTTTTCCTCATGGATTAAATCTCATTTCGAATCTATTTTCTTTGTGGGTTTCCATGATTCTTCTGTCCCTCTGAACACCTCAATTATCATAGGCTGGGTTTGCAACAGATAGCACTCCATACCTTCTTCTCCTTTAACCTCGATGGACGTCTGCGTCTCTGGTAGGAATTCTCCAGCTCTCACTTCTTTCCCTTTCTTCTCTATTAGGAGTGACCTCCCTGTGCTCACAAATTTGACAGTCTGCCCCCAACGACTGAGATAAACCAGATCGACAGCTATAACGTTTCTCCCTATACATAGCATTTGGTGGTCATCGACCTTTCTTCCTTTTAGTTTATTAGGAATAGTTGCTACCTCTGTGAACCACTTCATGTTTCCAGTGTATCGCTTGAACCACACTTTCATCATCTCTATCTCCCTGATTCCTGTCAAGGCGGTTGTCTTCTTTTATGTGAGGGGCTTACTCTTATCGACTAAATCTAATATTTGATTAATTCGCACTTCTTCTTTTCTCCATTGTTCGAATTTTAGTCGCTTATCGCAATAATTGAATCTGAATTAATCAATAATTAACCCGGTTTTCGTTAAATATACGTCAAAATAACGACTTACGCAACTGGGTTTATGTTCGCTCTCTCACTTGGTGATACGTCACACCCAAAAAAAAGAAAGAAAAAAAAAATAAAAAAAAATAAATAAAAAAAAATTATCTAATTCTATGGTTTTGATAAATTTATAACAAATATCATATCTAAATAATTCCATACTCATTCCTACAAGATACTTTGTTACACATAACGCTCTTCTATTTTCTTGAAACTTGAAATTTGGTTGATCAGCTCCATCTTCGGACATGGTTCCAGAATCCATCCTTCTCCGTTATTTGCTAAAGGTTGTATTTCTGTTGGCAGCTGCAGAATTGATAGCTTCTTCATTATTCCTCTTGTAATGGCTCTTCGCTCTCTTCTCCATAGCTTCCTGATATGGAAACCTCACGCTCCTGCTTCTATGATTAAAACTGCTCCACAGGTTCCTACGACTATAACCCAATTTGTCATTCTCCCAGCTGCTTCCCTTTCCAACTTTTGTTTTCTCCAAATAACCAATAATTTGTTTGTGCAGTTCGGTTTTCTTCAACTGCACGTTTACCGCTGCGCACTTATAACTGTAAATGACTTCCCCCATCATTCTTGCAAAGACTCCTTGGTCTGGTAACAACATAGGCGCTATTAGCTCTGAGTTGCTGATTATCATAGCGAACCTCGTCCTCAACAACTCCCGATTTAAATTAGAGTCATTACCCACTACGTGATGGTACATTTCTCTCATTAGTCTAATGACTCTGTGTGACAAGTGTCTTAAAAACTCTAAATTTAAAGACCTTTCCAGTCTACATAGATTACCTTTGGTGCCCGATATTTATAGATTTATTTTTTCATTATTAATTTTCTAATCGTTTCCTCATCTTGTCTCATTATTGGTGTTAATGAAATGTACCTGCTATACTGATCTGTGATAGCTAGTATGTATCGTTTCCTTCAAAAAGTTTTTTTAACGGACCGCAAATGTCAATATATATCTTTTCAAATGGCTCATTTGCTGATAACTTTATCGTATCTTCTTTCGTTTTGTTGTGACTACACTACGCTTCTGACAGATTTCGCATTGTTTTATGAATTTTGTTGCCGTCTCTCTCAGGTTTTTTTTATATAGTACAAATCAGCTTTATACTTAATAACTTTTTCGGGCCCAGCATGTGTTAGAGATCTGTGAATCTCTTCCACTAACACTCAGCTCTTGATTTTTGGAATCCATATCTGTCCTTCGATCGATTTGACTAGACCATCTTCTAAGCGGAAATAAGACGTAATTCTCTTTTCAATATCTTTTTTAATCTGATCGATTTCATTTTCGTCATTCTGCCATTTGTATTGTACCTCTCCGTTTACTGCATTTATTCCTCTGGTCTTCCTTTTTTTCTGTTTTTGGCTCTTCGTGAATCATCATGTACCGCAAGTTTTTCTCGATAACATGTCTGCATTCGTGTGCTCAATTTCTTTTCTGTATTTAAGCTGTATATACTGATGGTCAATTTTTTTGGCACATCTGTGATTTAAAAATGTAAGAAACTTATGTTCAAAAAAATATTAAAATTGATTACTAAACGAGTTAAAATTAATGAATATTAGAATATAAAAGTGGGTTTCACATTTTTTTACAATAGACTAAATTATAATAAAATATGACAAATGAAAAAATCAAATTTTTTGACACATATTTATTTAAAGGGAAAATCTAACAATTATACAAATCACCATGCTTTTTAAATACTGTACATAAGCAAGTCTAATTGATTTGTATAAATCAATGACTTTGTATCGCTTGTTGGCATTGAGATGATTTATGACAGCAGTGATTTTCTCAACTAAATCATACTTACCATTGAACTTTTAGACTAAATCTGATATTGTTTTTCAGTAGTCTTCTGCAATATTCAGATCTGGTTTTTGGCCGGCCATTCCAATACCGATATACATGATTTCTTCATGAGTTCCCTCACTTTCTTATTTTTGTGCACCGAAGCATTATCCTCCTGGAACCACCAATTTTCTCCATAATTTAAATTTATTATGGGCACAGCACTTTCGGACAAAAGATTAATGTATCAATCTGAATCCATGGTTTCTTTCACGACTTTGAAAGACAGTAGACCGTTTGGCATTGTCATCATCCATACCATAACGCTTCCACCTTTGTACTGTCTCTTAATATGATAGCTTGGGGATGATTTGTGTAAATAGGATGTCCAATTATCTGCATCATCCAAAAAAACGGTTCTCGTCAGAAAAAATTGTGAGATCCCAATCATGATTAAACGAAATCCATGATCTTATGGACTTTTTTATTCTTATTCTTCTTTAAAAATCTACTCAACTTTTCCAATTCCCACTTGCCCTGACACTTTTCATTGTCACTGTCACTTTTCACATTCTTTATTACATTCCTCTCATTGCAAAATTGTATTCCTATGTCTAGTTCAAGGTTCCGATCAACTCAACTTCGGACGGATTGTAATACTAGTCTACTTGTCTTTCTCCACTTCCACACAGTCTTTCTTTGTCTTCTAATGTTGAAAACGCCTCCACCGTTTCTTCTGATATCTGGTTCACATTACTCTAAAATCCATTATTTCTTCTATATTGCATTCCTCTATTTCTCTCATAATTATATCGCTGTCTGAGAGCTCTTATTCTTAATTCACTGGTATAACAGTCTTAATTGGTTCTTAGTGTGATTAATCTTAATGTGATTACTGAAACATGAATTAGAGAAACCAAATCAGAAATCAATATAATCGAAGTTTGAAAAGAGTTTTTAATAACTGAATTTCTAATTTTTTATCTTAATTTAAAAAATATATTATCTTTGTTGGATAATACACACAACTATAAATAAAAATATTAAACTCTTTCATATTCTATTTGTCGACTATTTCATTATAATTTAAAAAGTTTTTATTTTAACATATTTATTTTTTAGACTAGTAGTATGTGATATTTAATTTAGAATGGTAAAATTAATTTGTAACGATTTCATGTATTATGACAATTAAAAATATTGTTTAAATATTTTATAAATTTCTCAAGGTCAGACTTTATTCTCTGAACTTAATGGTTGAGTTAACTATTTGTAATGTGCCGGTTTCCTTTCCAAACACTCCATACATGTCTCAGTTGTCAATGATGACAAGGGTTTTAGATTTTAATCATATTTTTAAAAATAAAATTGTATTTAGATTATAAATTCGTTAAACAAAGGCCAAAACTGTTTACTAGAACTACCTACTGGTAGTGGTAAAACGATTTCCTTATTATGTTCCACTTTAGCATGGTATAAATTAAACGGTAGGCTTTGAAACTAATGCTATTTTTTCTTAAGTAGTTTTAGTCGTTAATGGAAAATGCATTACAGATCTAAAAGATAGTGACGAAAATTCTGAAGTGTAACTTCTTTGCCTTAAATTTTTTACACGATTATGATACATTAAGCCCCATAAAAATATATTTTGGTACCAGAACTCATAAACAAATCGGCCAGGCTGTCCGGGAATTGAAGAAATCTAACTATAGTGATGTCAGGTAAGGTTCTAAACTTTCATTTCCACAGAATTTATTCAAATATATGTCTTGACTTTTTTACACTACAAACTCTATTTGCACAGTCATTGAATTTTAAATAAAAAGAAAGAATCTTTACTTTCAAATTGTGTTATTGATTAAAGTAAAAAGTCAAATATTTTTAATCTTCATTGAAATCATTTTTTATCGATTTTTAAATTTTTGTTGATTAATAATTATATATTGATTTTTAAAATATTGATCTATTTAAAATCAATTTGTTATTAATTTTAAAATTTTTAATGATTGTTTTTCAATTTTAAAAAACGTGAACACACATTTATTAATAACAAGTTATTTATTTTCAATAGAATTTTTGAATTTTTTAGATATCAGATGAAATATTTTCTAGTGCTAAAACCTATCTGTTTTATATTTTGAATGATTTTGAATATTATTAATTTTTTTGATGTCAGTTAATATATTACTTGAATCAAATAGTATTGATAATTTTTGTATAATAATTAATTTTTTGATAATTATTGTATATCCTATCAACAAAACTGTGTTGCAGAATGAGTATCCTAAGTGGTCGAAATCAAACGTGTGTAAATCCTCATGTTTTACATTCAAAAGACGTCAATCAGAATTGTAAAGATCTTTGTGCAGTATATTTCTTTTCTTCTTATTGTATTGACTAAGTGTTTTTCCATTAACGATAGACTCAGGACGGTTGCATTTACAAATTGAAAGATTTACCTTTACCAACGGGAACATGGGATATTGAAAGCATTAAGTCCAATCTTATTCAAGTAATTCTTTCCGACATTTTATTCTTCTGCCAAGAATGAAAGGAATATTTTCGAAAAATTAACTTGTTCCTTTCTTTCAGAAAAAAGTTTGTCCTTATTTCCAATTGAAGTCTTGGATGGAAAGTGCCGAAATCATATTTTGTCCCTACAATTATCTCTTGAATCCATTCATTCGACGTGCTGTACGTTGTATTTTTCTAAATACTATTACGTTAACGGGGTTGTTTTCTTTCTTCTTTGTTTTAGAGAAACATATCGCTTAAAAACGCTATTGTCATTTTGGATGAAGCTCATAACATCGAAGACATTTGTCGAGAAGGTGCTTCTGTGTCTCTCAGTCAATCGGAAATCGATAAATGCCGAATTCAGATGACTTTGATTTGTTGGTCTTTCTCAATTGATTATTTTTATTATTATTATTATTATTATTATTATTATTATTATTATTATTATTAATTTTTAATTTTTATTATTATTATTATTATTAATTATTAGATTTGTAATGACTTTTTAACTTTATGTTTTGAAATTATCAATTAATTAAGAATTTAAAGGTAATTCTATTTCATTTTATTTTTAGAAAGTTTCCATACAATTTTTGATTTTCTAAAATTAAGATTTTGTTTTCATGCTTTAAATGTTTATTTTTGGTTTCGTTTAAAATTATTTTATTAATTTTATAATTTATTTACAGACCGATATATTAAAGAAATCGATTATAATGTAATTAATTATTTATTGACAATATAATAATTAAAAATTAAATAATACAACTGATTTGTTATCTGTTCACAATTTATTAATAATTTATTTTTTATTTACAGATCAATAATTAAGTTTTAAATAAATCGATCAATTTAATATTTCTATTCATGGTCAATAATTATAATTGAATTTTTAAATAGTTACTTTTTGATAGTTACAGTTGACTTTGTATTTTTATTTATAATTACCATGTTAAAATTTTTATTGATAGTCAATAATTAAAACTTAAATTATGTAATTGACTTATTAATTATTATTGATTAATTAATAAATCTTATAATTGAATTTTTATTAATAATAATTTAATAGAATCGATTGCTGCTTAACTCTTCATATTTGTTTTTATTTTTAATATTTTTTACGTTTTCTGTTATAATTTTTTCATTAATCTCCTGTTTAGTTCTGAATCCAAAAGTTGACTCCCAATATAAAAGTTTGCAAAATTTGGTACTTTTTTGAATTTTCTTAAAGACATTCTACATTTTACATTGAATCTAGTTGAATTCCTTGGATATTTTAATTGGAGTTTTGTCTGCAAAATTGCTATTTAAAGATGACGATGTTTTGAAAAAGACATGGGATTCGAAAGATTTTGTTTTATTATTGAAGAAATATGATTTAGACTTTGATAGAATAAAAATGTACAAAGTACCTTATTTTGTTTCGGTACATGCTCTGGTTTTTTAAATGTGTCTCAGACTCAACTTAGCAATTTGAATAAACATATCCAGGTGCTAAATACGACGAACATCACTTCTTCGAACGGTGATGATGATGATTTCCAGAAAAATGACAAGAAATCGGAAAATTCTAAGGCCGTACCATTTTTAAGTTCCGCTATTATGCAAACTTTGGAAACATTTTTATTGATAGCAAAAATTATGCTCCATAAATCGAATGAGCACACCGAAGATTTTAATGTAGTAATCACTCAAGGAGAACAGTTCATTCCCATGAAAGATAAGAGTGAAATAGTGGCGGGGGATATCTGGCATAATCCGAAGAAAAGAAAAGTAAAAATTGCTCTTGGAATTCTTCATCTGCGTTGAAATAACATTTCGATTTTTTGTCAATAATTTTTACGGAATTGAACATAACATTAATTAACAAATATCGATTATCAATACTCAACGATTTTCTAGAGCACAGTTCTGAAAGATGATTTCATACTGAACATTTGGTGCATGAATCCAGGAATTGTTTTCAAAAAAGTATCTGATTTCACATACTCTGTCATCCTCACCAGTGGAACTTTGTCACCGATAATATCGTTCGAAAAGGAACTGGACTGTCAATTTCAATCAATTTTACAGGCTCCACACATCGTAAGTATGGACCAGACATTTATTGCCAGTATTGGCATAGGTCCTAGTGGCACAGAAATGCAAGCCGTTTATAAGAATACAAATACATTTGCCTTTCAAGATGAGTTAGGTCGAATGCTTTTGGAATGGTGTCAGGTAAAATTCGTTAGTCTGATGGTAATCGATAATAATATTCTTTGGTTAGGTCGTTCCTAAAGGAATTCTTTGCTTTTTGTCATCTTTTGTTTTGATGGAAATGCTTATAAAGCGGTGGACGGTAAGTGATTATTATTATTATTTATTTATTTTTTAAATTATTATTTATTTATTATGATTATTATTATTATTATTATTATTGTTATTCTTTTTTTAATTATTATTTATATTTATTTATTAATTTGTTAAAACTGAATTTTAAATTAATATTACAAAAAACTAAAAAAACAAAATAATAATAAATGAATATAATAATAAATAATTAATAAAAATAAAATAACAAAACGTTAATAATAAATTGGAAATGCAATGAAAAGTATTTTTAAAATAAAATTATAATAATATTTAAAATTTTAAAATTTAAAACTTTTAATACTGATAATATATAAAAATATAAATATATATAAAAATATAAATTAAGCAATCAATAAGAATATTAATAATAAATTTTTTTATTCTTTTCATTATATTATGATTTTCATTATTATCAATATTATTACTTTTTATTTTATAATTTAATTTAATTTTATTGTTATTATTTTTTGATTATTATCAATATTATTATTTTTAATATTTAATTTAATTATTGTTATAATTTTTTGGTTTTAAAATAAAATTCATTTTTAAGAAATTTTATTATTTATAAATAAGTGTTCATCTTTAAATTGACATAAAAGTTTTGTACTGTCTGTGTTTTCCATTTTGATGAGAAAAATATACCATATTACTTAGCAAACGAAATTGATATCTGAAATTGAAAAATACAAAACGATTCACAAAGAACCCCGGAACACAATGGAAATGGAAGATTGTATGGCCAGCTATTACAATCATATTGACACGGGAGCTTTACTGTTTGCCGTGTTTCGTGGTAAGGCCAGCGAAGGAATCGATTTTGCCGATGATGCTGCGCGTCTCGTGGTTACCGTCGGTATTCCCTATCCGTCTGTCGGAGATCCGAAAGTGTTATTGAAGAAAAACTACAACAAAGTCAAATTTGAAGAAATGAAGCTTAATGGCGGTTCTTATTTGACGGGACATGAGTGGTACAATATTCAAGCATTTCGAGCCCTTAACCAGGCTCTTGGTCGTTGCATTCGTCACAGATCGGATTGGGGAGCGATGATCATGATCGACTTGAGATTCGCCGGTTTTAATAGCATTTATGTTGACGGACTGTGCAAATGGATAAAACAAAGACAGCGACACTTTACCGACTGGAACGAGCTCCAGTACAGTCTGAATTTGTTTATCGATAAACACCACAGTGCTCCACTTGATCAGAGAAATTCTTCGTAAAGTATTCTAATATTTAGATGAGTATTTAAAATATTTATTTAATAAATATTTTAATTTTGTAACATATTTTCGAGTGGATGGTCGGTGGTGGGAGGGAGGGAGAGGACGGGAGAACTATTTAATTTTGTTGGTTTCTATATCGTTGAAGAACATTATCAATATTTTTTATTGTTAAGGAGATTCATGTGAAAAATATTTATTCTGACCGATGATCGGAGTTAGCTAAAATTAGTTAATTTCCATCCAAATTTTGTCATCCCCATTGTGAAGGGCATGAAATATTTTTTTTAAATTGATTTTTAATATAGATTTATATGTGTGAAGAAAATTTTGTTAAAATTGATTTAAGATGGTGGTTCAGAAGTCATTTTAAAATTAGAAATTATTTTGAGCAAGCTTTTAAACTAAGTGACGAGAATAGTTAGTTTCGAAACTCTGAGTAGATCGATAATAATTGGAAGTCAGTTCACTGGTTTTACAATAAGGTTCCAAAATAAGTAAATCTGGTCAGCATGTTGGGTTTCAATAGTTATTTATTTGTTCTTTTGTATTTGTGATAAAAATAACTGATGTATAGTAATTTTATTCGTTTTTGGAATACCGTTGCGTATTCGATTGGTTTAATGGAAATCATTAACAAATTTAGATCTAGCAAGTAAAATATATTTATCCAAACTTTTCTTAAAGAATAACAGGGTTTCGTAGGCTTTCAGTTACAGAGAATTTTTTAGAGCAAAATTCGTGGTATTAATATCCATTTACGATAAGAGATTAAATGACTATGAGAACTGGTTCAATTTCCGAGAAAAAACACTTAATCTTTTTGAATAATGAGTAGTTTATCCTCTTCACTCGCAATGACACCATAAAACTTATTAATTATTTATAAACGGTTTTAGCCAAACATTACTGAAAGAAAGTAATATTCTCTCAAATTATGAAATATTTTAACCTTTATTTTATCAACGTTTGTTTAATTTAATGTATAAATTAAAATCAATAAATTGAGTAAAATGACAAAAGAAAAAGACCGATTAAAAATTTATTTGGTCTAATATTTAATTGATCAATTTGTTACATGAAGATAAAGGTGACTGTTAAAAAAAACAAAATTTAATTTTCAAGATACGAAATGTATCTCATTCGATGTCACTGAAGCACTTGCATTTGTTTTAAATAAATATTTTTAAAGAATTTTAAATTTATAATAAATTATTATGAAGTCGAACACGCTTAACGAGAAACTCAGGGGTTAACCTTTTTCATAGTTTAGAAATTTATTGACAAATTTTGTGTCAAGATAATAGCACATTTTGAATTAACGAATGAACCACGCCTAAGAATAAAAATACAAAAACAGATAAATTGTCATTTGTATCAAAAAAAGTTTTACACAATTCATGGAATTAGTTCGATATTTTTGTCTTGTATTTTATGAATGTGAATTCAACTGCTGCACATATTAACTGAATTATTTCAAATATACTTTCACTATTGGATTGAGAGGTGAAATAATTTCTTATCTTATAAGTAAAGTGATTTTACTAATGTTGAACTTTTTCACAAAGTTAATTGTCGATAATGAGCATCTTTGTTTGTCTTAAGTAATTTGATATTAGGCATTAAAATTATTAAATAATATATAATGCCTCGAAATTTTGTTTTAAACCATATGCGAGAAGTGGTTATAAACCAGAGTTATAACAAAAATAAAAATATGCATTAATAACCTAATCCTTAAATATTTCGAAGAATGCTATTGCTTCTGCATTCAAGTGATTTTGGAGTACAAATAGAATTGAAATTTAAAAATGAGCTAAGTATTAAATAGCAATAATAAATAAGAGATAATAATAATAATAATAAAACCCAACATTTTTGAAGAGTTCAAAGTCATGTGTCATTTTAATGTCTGAAATAGTTGGAATTAAAAGACTTGATCTTTCAAAGCGTCTTCATCAGATTCAGATCCTATATTTGGGAGTGATTCAATGATCCTATTATTTATTCGTCCGTCGAAGATGCTTTCAACAGCATCTGTTTGAATATCTTTATATATAATGCCTATAATTTTGATATTTTCAAATTAATTAATTAATAAATTTCTAGCATCAAAATAACACTAAAATATTAAAAAGGAAGAGCTCAATTTCATTTTACAAAAAGAATTATATAGTTAAAATCATAAGACGGGTGGTTAATTGATGTTAAATACGGAGCTTGACTATGGCTTAGGTCTCAATGGTTGAAGGTTGCTTAAGGTTGTGTTCGCTATTTAAATTTAATTACTTAAATTAACTGAGAAAACGATCTGACTTTTAATACTTTTATTTGATCTCAAATAAAATATAAAAATTACAACTAAGTAAATGTTAACGGATGATATCGATCTTGACTGATAACCAGAGATTTTATTAATTATTATTTTTTATTTATGAAAAATCCTCTCGCACTTAGGCTCAGAGGTCCTCGATGAAGAGTAAAAATATATTTCACCGCCCTACTTAGCGGTGAACAATAAAACAAAAAAAAACAATAAGAGAAAGGAGCTAAAAGGTTAAATGATCCTCAGTTCCTGGCCTGATATTTATTTACTTTTTTAATACAAACTGTGTCTTGTCTCTCAAGACACGCCTGTTTAATAATACAATGACAAATATCTATAATAATAATTATTTTAGATCGAGCTTATCTTATAATCCTTTGGATATAAGCTAGATTTATATTATATTATTTATAGGAATATGAGCAAACTTAATTTAGGTCGATGCTAGTCTTATACACCTTTGGTTATAAGCTAGGTTTATATTATATTATTTATAAATAAATAAGTATATCGACAATAATAAAAACTTTATTAAATCAATAATTTTATAAATGTGTACTAGAATATTACGACTATCTTTATAACTCTTTAAAAATTATCACTGACAAATTGTAATACCAATAAAAAGAAATAATGTATTTAAAACTTTGTTACAAATTCTTGTAACAAGCAAAAATTAAAAATTTACTTTTACAAAAAAACCATAAAATTCTTTCTTCTCATAGTGAATGGTTCTCCGATTCAGTTCACGAGATTTATTTTGAAGATTCTGGGGTTTATCAAATAGGCTTTGATTTCTGATTTTGGCTGCTGCTCCTCGTTAATCAATTTATCTCCAACTGGGACTTGCGCTTGATCAGTGAAAAACTGTCGTTGATTAGGCTTCAATGGTTGAATTTTATTATACTGACTGTCGTCCTTTGCTAATTTTCTGAGCCTTTTATATATTTGGTTTTGTTAACGCAAGCTTAGTTTACTTTGAGGAGGTCTGCTAAATTTAATTGAAGCTTTGGATGTTAACCAGTTATTTGATTGTAATTGATACTGTTCTGTAGGTCTGCTGTCTGACTTCGCTTAGATTTTGATGAAAGCTTACTGTATCGGATAACTGAATTGCAATTAAACTCAAAACTCTGATGGAGGTTTACTGTCGTTACAAATTTTTGCCTTTCTGTTGGTTAATCAGAAAATTACTTTCGTTTCTGTTTTGTTGATGATTTTTTTTAATAAATCCAAATATAATAATATCCTTAATAATAATAATAAATATCACTAATAATAATAATAATAATTCTTACATATTATTTATTAAACTATTATTTTATACTTTATCTTGTTTGTTACATTATCTAATTTTTATTATTTATTACTATTTAATTATTGTTTAATTATTATTTTATTAATTTTTTTATTTATCAGTCAAAATCGATTTACAGTATCAAATAAAGATTCAAAATATGTACACAATATATATATTTGATTAATACAAAACAATTTAAAGTAATGTTAAGGAATAATCACGAGTGAGGGATAGTGTCACAAATCATGAATGATGTAAAAAAATGTCAATCATAAATAATGTCAATGCTTGGATTGCTCGTTATTAGTTGGGACCATTGACTGCTCCTGGCTAGGGGATCCTATTGATTGTCCGGTTTGTCTTTGTCGTATTCTCCACAATATCGTAAATTTTGTAAAAGATATATTTCCAAAAAGTCATCAAGAAAATACGATAAAACTTGAAAAAATTAAAATGTGAAAAAACAACAATTAAAAAGTGCAGAAGTTTTAAATATTCAAGGTAATCAAAAAAATATCAAAGTTTTTTTTAAAACACAAGAGATTTAAAATCTGCAATTACAAATAATAAATTTTCAATGGGGAAATATCCATGAGAATTATTTAAAATCCTTTAACTCTTTTACTAAAACAAATGCTGTCACCATTCAAAGTTTGCTAGTGTTTTAAAAGTTAAAATATTTAGGTAAATGGAATTCAGAAAATTTTAAAAATGTGAAAATATAAGAAAGTTGAATATTTTATAAATTACTTTAGAAATGCAACACCTGCAAATAGTGGGAAATTCTTAAAGTATTCATCTACTATTTCATCAGAGAAATCTTTTGAAGGATCTGAAATAATGACTGATTTCGACAATAAAAACAAAGAAGAATATCGGCGATGTATCATGCAGGCTTTTTGAATATGGACAATGCGCTGCTAAGGTCCTAAGTTTCTTATGATTAGAATATGGAGACATTTCAGAGACTAAAATAGAGGCTGGGATGAGAACTCTTATCAATTTCAATGATTGTTTAGGATATAGTTCAGCTTGAGAATCTTGATTACTTATAAATCATTTTACTTTTGAAATTCTTGAATTATTTAATCCAATATAT
>JBBMKC010198943.1:0-14295 GCA_037834085.1 Bipalium vagum | reverse complement strand
GTTCATATTATTTTTTAATATGAACATTTGAAAAAATTGGAACGCTCGTGTTCATATTGAACAGGGTTGACTGTATATATATATATATTATAATTATTATTATAATAAAATAAGCAAGAAAAATCATTTGAAAAATCAATCGATTATTTTTATGGATAAAATTTAATATTGATTAAAAATTAAATATTATTGAATTAGAATAAAAATATAAACTCCGTAAAACTAATTAAAAGTGAATTAATTATTATTGGTTTGTCAAACATGAAATCTTCAGTTAATAATATTGCTAACTTTAATAGCTGATTATTTAACACTTGGTTAATATATTACCACTCAGATTTTTGTGTTACATAATAATAATTTAAATATTTCTGCCTAAACTAATCTGAAAGTAATCTTGTTCGCTGAAAAAATATTAACCAATTATTTTAATCAATTTTAATTAAAATGGGTATATCTGAAATGCAATGAAATAAAGTGAGTTTTACGCGCACAACTGTATCCTAAACCACCAGAAACATTTAATGCGTATTTGGCTGCCGAGTTATTACAACCGAACAATATCAAAATAGTTCACCAAGTTTTCTACAGATAATCCTGACATCACTAACAAGCCACGTAGTTTCCCAGAATAAAAGATCCGGATTGACGAATTAAAGAGCACCATTTTAGTTAGAATTTTCGTTGTGTCATTAAAAAATCAATATCAAATCATTTAGGTCAAATAGGAAAGATTAAAAACGTTGTATAAATGAGTTCCACATGAACTCAATGAAAACCAAAAACTCAAACGTTTGCAAACTAGTTTGATGTTGCTTCCTCGTCAAAAATCTAACCAATTTTGTAATCGAATGATCCATTGTGACGAAAAACGGGTTAGATTTGATACAGTTGGGTAAACAAAGCTGAACCACCAAAATAATTTAAATATAATAATTTTAAAAAGCTATTGATGAGTTTTTGATGGTATAGAGTAAGTGCCATTTATTATGAAATCATGAAACCGGACTTATCGATCACAGTAGAAATAAACTGTAACCAACTGAATAACAAAAATATAGTATTCTTATTCAATATTCGTTAATTTTTTAAAATTTAGAAATGCAATACCAAGTACAAAAGAAGAGCCTTTCCGACATTTAATCTTATTTCCTTTTAATAAATGCCAGAAAGTTGTTGAAGTAGTTCAAGATATCTGTGCGTGTATGGAGAGGAAGCAATTGCCTGGATCACTGCTAAATTGATTCACTAATTGATTCACAAAATTCAAAAGAAATTTCGATCTTCAAGAGATCCCGCAGTGGTCAACCATTCAAATTCAACGAGGACAAATTAAACGTGATTTTGATGAAGTATGATAGTCAAAGGTGCAAGGAAATAGATAAAAAGATGAATACCATATGCAATGAAAATCTCCTGTCATCTTCCATCAATTGGTTTTCCCCCAAAACTAGGAAATTGAATGCCCCTGCTCAATATCTCACTCGACCTCGAGCAACAGAATATCACAAAGAACAATTCCACACAGAATTGTAACGGAAGACGAGAAATGATGCTTCTATGATAATTTCTGACAGAGAAAGGAATGTGTAATTCTTAAAAGCACGCCGAAAACTAGAATTAAGTAAGACTCCCATCCAAAGAAAATTATACATATATGTGGTAGGTTTATAAGGGTTTTTTGAATTATAAGATTCTTTCGAGGAACCAAATGCTTGCTGTGAACCTTTTTATATTCCAATTACAAAGAGCAAATAAGACTTAAACATAAAAGACCCAATCGAAAAACTGAAGTTATCCTACTCCATGACAACCTGCAACGACACACCTGTATCAAACTTTACCTTCAAGAGCTCGGTTGAATGGTTCTTATTTTCATCTTTTCCGCTCCGTGTCAAACCAAATGGTATGATCAAACCCTACATTCGATAATGAGGACCAACCAACTCTTTGAGAGTACGCCCAAAGATTTCTAGAGTCGTAGCTTCGACAAATTGGTGGATATGTGGTAGCAGGTCTGTACTAATAACGAGATTTGCACCGACTAATTTCTTTTTATTATCTTAAAATAAATGGTGTTTATAAGTTTTGTTTCTTGTTTAAAAATGAAATTTATAAAAAAAAATCAAGGGAATTTATGTTACAACCTAATAATAGGAGTTCAGTGGTTTATAAAAGTTGACAATGTGGCGTATATTAAATGTTTAACTATCAAAAACGATTGTAAAATGCGTTAAGAAGATTGAACTGTGCTAACTACTAAGAGGATTATCAAAGTTATAACTAAGTAAGACTTTAGTTTTCCAAAAAATAAAAATCTTAGCCAAAAGTTGTTTTTTCAAGCTAAACCGAATTCTAGGTCGGAAGAAATGGTTCATAAAGTTAAATTTTTTATCAAAATTGTTTTTTTCTAAATTGACTATGAATATCCATATTAAATCAATAATTTTATCAGAACTCACCGACTAGAAATTGTCCTCCTGCAATTACCAGTCCGAGTGTTAGCATCATTATTGCAAAGCTGTGTGGCATATTTTCTTGACCAACCAAGTCTGTTAGGACGACCGTCATGAGAGTTATAGCACAGCCAGAGCACAGCCCAAATATCCCATAAAATACGTAGTAGCAGGTGATATTGGGAAACCAAATGAAAAAGAAACAATTAAATGCTTCGATAAGCCATGCAGCATTGAGAACGAGACTGTGGCGACACCATGGCTGGTCACTGATTATGCCAATGAAAACACGGGACACCAAATCCACTCCACCTGCAACAGCAATTGCTTGACTGATGTTTTGATTATTCAAGCTCAGCTCAGTTTCTCCAAACGGAGGCAATGCGAAAGCAATTCCGACATCACCAACATCACCGAAGACTTTCGCACTCACAAAGATCACTAGCATGACAATGTGGATTTTTTTAAATGTTTTCTTTTTTTTCGGTTTCACATTACAATTTTTCGCTTCTTCATCTCTGCAGTAAAAATATTTTTGTAATTTGAAAGATTTACAGTAATGGAACAAAGTTAGAAATGATAAAATGCACTGAAATTATATTTTGAAAAAAATAAATAACAAGTCAAGGTAAATCTTTTCCAGAGATTTTTGTTGCTGAATTCTTGGAAATTATTAAGATTAAGGCACCAAATATTTTCCACCGTTTTCGTCCTAGACTGTTTTAATGTGAATAAAAGAGAATGTAAAGGTTTGAAATTCAATTTCAATATCTCTTAGTCAAATCAAATCTTCAGAACAAATAATTATAAGTTACACTAATATCATTTTTTTATTTCAATTAAAAGATAGCAAAAAATTTCAAAATAAAACAGAAATCCGATGCATTGTGAAATGTTATTTAATGAAATGGATCATGACCAATAATATCGTCAAAAATATGCCGTTTACGAGTCTGAGACCATAGGAAAAAGAATAATATGGGAGTTGTTCACACGATTTCGTCAAGAAAATTTTAGTTCAAAGATGCGACTCGTTCTGACTAACAAATAGTAAATAAATTATTTAACTAATCAACCATGGTCATCTCATAAGTAGTTGTGACATTGCTAAGGATCAAATGCATTTGTAAACAAACTATTTTAAGTCACCAAGGAATTCTTTTCACAAGAAAAGCTTAATATTTAGGTGTTTCATAATTTATTAAAGAATTTAATTAGCAGAATTTTTATTTGTGATTCTTTATTGGAAAGAAATTAACTTTGACTATTTCTTAATATGATATCATATATATATATATATATAGATGATCACCGGAGATGAAAATTGGATTATGTATAATAATAAAATGAGGAAAAATCGTGGTTAAAAAAGATGTATTTCTAAAAACGGTTACAAAACCAAGGTTGTCTATTTTCTGGGATTCGAAATTAATAGTGAATTATGAGCAGGTGGAACCTGATAAAACAATTAATTCTATATTCTATTTTTAGCAACTTGAAAGATTAAATCAAGCTTTGAAAAAATCCCGGTCTGAATTACTCATCATAAAGGACCACATATCTTTAATGAGCCGCTAAAAATTGAAAAAGCTTGAATGGAAATTTCTCATATTTCCCTCTCTGTAGAGTTTTCTTAAAGAAGTTCTAATGGTTTCAAGAGTAGTGATACTATTAATACAGGTTTTTTATTAGAAATTTCAGAAATTCTACAGTGATGAGATTATGAATTTACCAGATATACTGCGAAAGGATATCAAGTAAATATAGAATATATTTGATTCAATAAAGTCTGTTTCATGTGAAAAAGGTTTGATTTTTTTAATTTAAAATGGAGGAAACTTTTTGTCACCTAAAATTTAAACAATTCAGCAAAAAATCTCCGAAAATTTGAATTTCAGTTAACGGTAAAGGCACAACAATTAATACATCAAAAGAAATATCATAGACTCTTCGCAAAAAATAACATTTAGTAATAATCTTATATCCATTGATATTTTTATTAATTCCACACCGAAAACCGATAAACTATTCTCGAATTCTCTCATAAATCATTCATGTAATTGATGAGAACATCTGTCAAGTGACTTCTGTCTTAAGTGACACATTTAAATTATGAACAGTTTTATTAATTTTCGATCCACTATATTGTAAAATTCCATGTATACCATAAAAATACCAAAGATGTTTATAAAATTTAACAAAGTCGACTTAAAAATATCGATATAAATTGTTTCAATTGACTTAATTTGATTAGAAATATTGATTACTTTCTATATATCGATCAAATAATGTCAAAAAGGTAGATATTTTCAAAACACAAAATATTTATTTTATTTTTAATATTAGCTGAACTCATTTGATTAATTATATTTGTTAATTTAACTATTCCTCATTTATATTATTATTATATTAAAAAATAGTTTCTACTTCGTCATTTGAAGAGGAGCTTTTTTGATATCTCCATTTACTTTATTTTCCTTTGGCTTTACAAATTTAGAATCTTCTGTAATATACCGGGGCATAAGCGCTGCGGTAACAAAGAAATGACTGACAATTCCAGCACCGATCAGAAAAGCACCTCTTGCTGTATATGTATCGATTATAACAGTTATTAAAGCTGGAAATGCCATTTGACCAACACTGACACCAGCAACTGATAGACCCATAGCAATTCCAACTCTTTTCCGAAAGCAACGGCCAATCATGACAAATATGAGAGAATAAATGAATCCTAAAGAAATTCCTAAACAGAAAATATTGTTCATTTTAAATTGACATTAAAAAAACATAAAATAACAGTAGATATAATCAATAGTCCATTTCTTTTCATTTACTGGATGATTTTACTCATAAAAAGGAAAATAAAATGTGTAGTAACATTATATGATAAGAAAACTGATAACCGATGCTTTATCAAACCGATATACATAAGAGGTTAGAGAAAAATTGTTGAATAGACAAGATTTATATTTAGGTCGTACAATAATTGATAATTAAACAATTGAAAAATTTATATTACATTTTATAAATAACGAAACAAGTAACCAGTTACAAAATTACTTTCAGAAGCGCACCGCACGAATAACGCTAAAATATCACATTCGGTCGGAGAAGATCTGTAATCGATTTAAGAAATAAATCATAAAGTTTTGATTGACAAGATTTATGGTTGCTTTCATAATTTGTTCACTTAGCGTTTTTAATGTTAATATATCAGGACTTTAAAGGTTTTTGGCAAACAAAAACAAAACCAAAAACAAATTTAAAATTTTGATTTTGCAACACAAAATCAGAAAAGAACTCTATAGGTTTCAAAAGTAGTTGCGTTGATCCTTGATTTACAGGTAAATTGGTTTTAGACTGTTCAGTAAATATTCGCGGTAATTTAATCTAAAACCAGAGTAATAAAAAGGAAAGGCGATAAACTTAATATACAATTTTCATATTATTTTACGAAGAAACCACAAAGAAGTGCATTAAAATGTCTTGGAATTTTTTCAAAAATAAAAGCTAGACAATATGACAAACGAAAATGGAAAAAATTATGGATTCAGATTTGTTCCTAATTATTGTTTTCCTTTTTTGCAGTCAATTGTTGTAGAAGGTCTAATTGTGAGGGTCTAATGACTTTCGTAAAAGCACATCAACATCTTTTAAATTTAAAACAAATGATAATTCGTAGAGGGAATGAATTTTTATTATAATTTCAAAAATTAATTGAAATAAGAATACTTTTCAGGAAATTCTCCGAATTTTAAAAAGGAATAGAATTCCCTTGAATCTTGACATGATTAATAACTAATGTCGTAAAATTTTCTTTTTCTAATACCTTTAGGTATGAACTAAAAAGTAAAGTAAAATGTCAATGATGTTCACGACAACCACGTTCAACATTTTCAAGACCAGTCACAATAGATTTCGGATATTCATCAAGAAGATCAGCGAATCCCATATAATAAATTATTATATTATATTTATTGATTAAATGAAAATATTTTCCTCTGTTAACAAAGATGAAATAATTTTCTCCTGGTTTTTACGAAATTTCAAAAATATTGAAAATAATTAAACAATAAAGCATTAACACTGACCAACACCGACTCCAATTGCCAAAACCCAAACAACCACATTTGGCGCAAAAAAGGCACAAAAGAAGCTTATAACGCAGCCTACAGATCCGATATTGATTACCATTCTGCAGCCAAACTTTTCACTGAGTAAAATTCCGAATAGAGCTGAATGAATACATAAAAATCAGGAATCTCCATGACATTGTCTCGTCTGGATAAATAACATTTCCCAAAATACTTATGGTTAAGAAATTACATTACAATTTTCATCAATCCGTTCAATGTGATATTTACAGTCAATGATTCTGAGATAAACAGTCTAAATATACATCACTCTTGAGAAGTCAATCAAAATTCTTTCCAACATATTTTTCAAGAGCGACTATTTTTAATTGGTTTCAGTTGGCTAGTTGTATTTATTATTAACATTTGGATGAATTTTAAACGAAAATAAGTCAGAGAAATCGACATTATTTCAGAAAAAGAATTCTATGTTAAATTAATAATTTATCTGATAAAATAAAAATTAACAATTTTTAAGAAAGGAACTTTTTTGTCACTCAATATTTTTCAGAATTTTTACATGGTCTTCAAACAAAAATCATCGGTGTGTTTATAAATTCGAATATTATCAAAAATTAAATTCTTTAATTATTGATTCGATTCAAAAAAAAATTTCAAAATTGAACTAGTGGATTTTTGAAAATTATTTTTATACCAATCCTTTAATAGCAGCTCAGATATATAACAGATCCAATTTAATAATATATATTATCAGTAATATTTTAAAAATTCCTTGTTATTTTCTTATTTATAATAATTGTTAAGTCAATTTCAATCAATAAAACAAAGAACGGTTTTAAACTGACAAAAATAAGAGAAAACAAGAATTATTTATTTTGTACAGAATTTTGTACGTATCAATAGAGAAATTAGATTTAGAGTTTATTTGTTTTGCATTATATTATTATTAGATTGTCCATAAAATAATGCTCGCTTTATATAAATGTTCAACACTCTTTTATAAATAATATATAATAATAATATAAGTAACGAAATTTAAGTAAATACAATGGATAAAACGAATAACTTTCAGACCAGATTTTAAAAATAAACATAAAAATTCGGTTTAAAATTCCAAAACTGATAACAATGGTAATTATTTGTAAATTGTCAGAACATTTATTCTAGAGCACAGCTAATTACAATGGTTCTATCATTATTTGTAATATATAGAGTTTGCGAAACAGTGAACTGATACTAATTCTAACTTCTGTGACTGAAACAAAAATTCTAAATCACCACGGAAAACATTGTGTTAAATTTAAACAAAAAAAATACAATGTGTACTCAAATTGACATATTTTGAGCGTCAAATCTAATTGTGAAGTAATTATAGTAATAGTAGACCAAATTTTATTACCGCTGAACAATATCCAATTCTGAATATTTAACAAAAATTTATATATTACAATTAATTAAAAAAAAGAGAGAACTTGCAATCACAATAAGTTGATTTTCAATTTAAATATTTTAATATGTACATAGTTCGTGCTTGTATATTAACGACTTTATGACGACATAAAACCTCTTAGCACAATGATATTTAAACTGATTGTAAATTTATTCCAGCAAATTTTAAACTGTGAAATTTAATAAAAAATTATCGAAATTAAATTAATTTAAAATATTTTTAATAAATACAAATTTATCACCATTTAGGAAACGTCTGTATCCGTGTGCTCATATCAAAAAATTAACCGTAAATACAACTTCATAACAAATAATCAATACCGAGAATATATGAACTTCGCACAGTGGAAGATTTCGCAGATCACATTGAAAACTTACTGTTTTCTTTAAAAGTTCACTTTCATTTGAATGCTGACGAAACTGGCATAATTGTTATCGTCATCATAAAATCCCATTTTGTTTCTTAAAACTTGAACTATTAGAAAATTACTTCGAATTGTACAAATGACAAAGTAAGCGTTATTGTATCATTTTTCTTTGAAGAAATGTCTGTTAGTATTTGTTGTTTACAAATGTTAAAGACAATGTCTATCCCAATTTGAAAACTCGTGAGATAGGATAGGTATCAGTTTCATGCAAGATGTTCATTTTAATTGTGAAAAAAATCATGTGACTGATTGAATAATAAATCCCTTAGTTTTTGGATGGGAAAAACTTCTTCAAATGTATCTTAGATGGTTAAATCACTCGATGTTTATGTTTCCCATTACAATAAAATACAATTAAATGCTTATTGTTTTCCTCTAAATGTTGTAAAATATTTGTGAAACTAAATTAAATATTACAATTTCCAAAATTGTCGTTAGATAAATGAAACAAAACATATTGCATTAAATTATTTTTATTGTTAATATTAAAAATAACCAATAAAAATTTTAAATATTAAAATTTAACAAGACTTAAATATTTGCGTATATTTAAATTAACTTATTAAGGAAATAAAATAATTTTACCCGGGAAGAATTATCTAGAAAATTATTAAAGTAAATATTTTAACTGTAAATATCACTGGAACTTATTGTTATATTAAAAGGGGAAAGATTTTTATAAGGAATCAATATCTCGTCAAATCACAGTATGGCTAATTGTACTGAGTGTGTTAATCAATTAATTTCAGTTGACATAAAATGTTCTTAGATTAACTTGGATTATTATAAAATAATGATCCTCAAACCAACTGTTGCTTTAAGGATAAGGATTAGTCAAAGAACCTTGTCAATAGATTAATAATTATAAAATAGTTATAAAAATGAACTTCAATAGATGAATTGTAAAATAATAATAATTATTATTATTATTTTTATAATTATTAAATTGATAAATTTTAAAATTATTTTAGATAAGAATTATATTTCTCAATAATTATAACCTAAATATAAAATCTTTTTAATTAAATTAATTATGAAAAATGATATGTTTACAATTCAATATCACAAAACCCAATATTGTATTTCTTAAATATCATTTACTTTATAACACTGTATTTTGTCAGGACTTAATTATCTTTAGTTATAAAAAATGTAAACATATATCTTCATGAACTATAAATGTATCTTAAGATAGTTTAGAGAACAAATATAAGTATTGCAAATAATAATAATAAATTCATATTTCATGAAAAAATATTTTATTTTGTTTAGGCAAAGCAGCAGAGAATCGTTGCCAAACCTGAAAAATGAATCGAGTTGACTGAATCTTATCGAGGTTTTCATTACTGATTAAGTAAACTAAAAATAATCTCCATTCATGTTGATTGATATAAATATTTCACTTTTAAACAAATTAAGCCCCCGGTTTTAAAATAATATCTTTTTAATTTTATAAACCTTAACAAACCCCATTATATCTGATACATAAAAAACCAAACTATTTAATAAATTTCCATTTCCTACTCTCTACACGTTTTGAGGATGTTGAACAAATATATTAGGCAAATAACAATGGTACAAAAAATAAATAAAGTTATCATCATATCGGTGATGTTATGTAATTGATCTACAGTTTTGAACAACTTGCAAATCGGTCGATTATCGAAATTTCAAATTAGTGAAAATTGTTTATATAAGTATGATGTAATATTGACTAAACTGTAAGATAATATCCAAAAACCAGTCCCACAAAGTTCTGCAAAGTACAAATTTGTTTTATTGTTAATCATCATTAGAAGAATCGAAAGACCGAAACTTGATCAGATCAATTGTTATTTGATATAATTGGATTTTTATATTGTTTTTCATTTTAAACACTTAGAATTAACAGCAGTTTTATTGATAACAGTTGAAATGTGCAACAAAATTAAGTGATAAATGGTCATAAAAAATATATTCACATGATGAAAATTTCTATTACATTTCAAATTCCTCGGAATTATTCATTGATAAAGAAATCTCTTAACTCCATTGAATGTGTCACTTTCCCACTTTCACTGGTTAGGATGAAAATCGGTTGTAATCGATTTCCAACACCATTTCACAAAACGGAAATTATTGTCATTTTCGAATATAACAATAAATTTTAGGAATCGATCAAAATTCACAATTTGGATCGTTTAAGAACATTTTACAACCATATTCACATGAAATCAGTTTTTTGTTTTACAAATCAAATTCATTTCTGAAAATCGACAACTTTCACATAAAATAAAAAAATTTTAGCAATTAATTATTACCAACAATTTATAAAAAATATATCAAAATTCTCAGAAAAGATAACAATTTTAGGATTAAAATCGTTTTACTGAAAACATGTGAGTAATATAAACATACAGAATTATAAAATATATTTAAAAAATTAATAACAGATGTAAAGCATTATTTTTCTGGAAATAAAAAAGAACATTTTGTCATACACCGATATTTGAAAGATACCAAATGTCTACTGTACCATCTGGATAGGGGACAAATGAAAATTTATTCCAGTCTTATAACCAGGTAAAATAAAAATGAAAAATGTTTTCTTTTCTTTTCTTTACAAAAAGATCACTTTCACAAGTTCGAGTGAAAATCAATTGATTTTAAATATCAATTTATCAGAAAAAATATTTATTCTTACATTGGAATGGACAATAAACTGAAGAATGAAAGCGATGAATAAGAAAAATAATAACGATAAATTAAACACAAAATCAATGAAATTCGATCAAAAAACTAAGTTTAATAGAAGAAATATTTAATGAGTTTAATATCCAAAGCAAAGTGATATATCTCTCAAGCATTCAATTATCAAAAGTCGAACTTCAAGTACTTAAATCCTTTGAAGATAATTGAGTGGCTGATAAATGAGAAAATCTAAAAGAAAAAAATCGAAACATCTTTCATAATTTTATCAAAAATAAATATTAATATGAAAGTATACATCACAATATGGATCATTTAATAAGATTTTTGTAATAATATTCACATAGCATGTGAAAATCACTCTTTCTATAATTACATTTAGGTTATTAAGTACAAGAAAAATGAATGTTTTTCTCCGATCTTATAAGCTGGTAAAGCAAATAGAAAGAAATCGTTGAATGTTCTCTTTTCATTTCAAAATGATTTAATTTCTCTCATAATGCTTATCTTATAATTAAAATCAGTAAATAAAAATATATTACGTTTTAAATACAAAGTCTAAGGTGTGAACAAATCTTTCAAGAATTGGTACCTATGACCCAACGTTGATTTTGTTACATTATTAATGTTTAAAATTGTTGCCAATTCTTATTGTAATTAATAAAATAAGCAATTTCGTAAAGGATTTTTTCTAATGTTGATTAATAATTATAGAAATGTCAAAAGTAATGATAATTGTAACTGATAAATATTAGCTTAAAAAGTTACTTTTCGAATAACAACACAACTAAAAAATCTAAAACCAGCTGAGTTATTCGGTTTTAAATTTATTTTGATATGAAGGTATGAATAAAAATGACTTTACATATTACAACAAAAATTCCGAAACTTACAAACACAATACATAAATGTATAAATAAGACCCCCTGCAAGTGTTAGTGGAGCTGCTGTACTGTCATAAAGTTCCTGAGTAGCTCGCAGAATAATACCAAAGGATTTTGCTAAGCCGCCAACTATGAAATTCGCAATGAATCCACCTTGAAATATTTTTACACATTTTTCAAAAATGAAAATTGAAAATAATACCAATTGGAACTGCCCATGACCACCCTTCGTCAATTTTTACTGTTGACATAGTCAGACAATTAACAATCAATTTTTTTTAAAAAATGAAAATACTCGTTCCACTAATTTCAATCCCTTAAGAAGGCCAAATGTTAGATTATTTAAACAACGATCAATGCATAAAGCTTATTTCTAATTGCAATTTTTATTTCATTTTAAAATTTTAGTTTATAATGTAACTCAGAAATGAAAAATGTAAACGATGTGTAGGAAACAATGTTTAATTTAGTTTATCATATTAAATTAAAAATGTTAGCAAGTTAACCAAGCAATTATTATGTCTTAAGTATTTTAATTAAATTTATTACAATGGTATTTCACAATAATATTCAAGATTTATGAAAAAAATTCAAAGTAAAGGAAAAATAACATTTTCATTAAACAATAAGTACTTAAAATGTATGGACCTCTAATAAATATTTGATAAATTACAATCAGAAAGAAAATGATAAAAATTACTTATAATAAGTATTATTTCAAATTAAAATTACAGTTGATAAAAATATGTTAATCAGATTTTAAATTCCTATTGTAGTGAATTCATCGGATATATTGTCTTAAGAGATAATTTAATAAACTATAGAGACAATCACCAGTAAAGGTTAAATATGCAACTATAATCAATAATATAATATACAACTATATTTAAAAACTTTCAAGGGGAAAATTTAATAATATAACTAATTAATATATGCTAATGAGAGTTTCTGGTTCTAAGAAAAAAGATAAAAATTATTTGATTCTAAGGTATTGGAGTAACTGTCCAATCCTTAGTATTTATTTAATTTAATTAATAACTTATAATTCGTAATCAAATTATAGCTTTTAATTTTTTTAATTAATACTTTTTATTTGGTTATCGGTGCACCTGTGAGCAGTGTGAAACCTAAAATTTACTTTATTTTTATTTATTTACTATTAATAAAAGTCTATTTAGATTTGTAGTCAAATCTAATAAACTTATCACAATGAAATAATTTACTAAGAGTTGAAGTTTTCTCCTTGAACCTGAGATTATTGTCTGATTATTTCCGTCTGACTTATTTTGTCTGGTTAGTGCTCACTGAATTCCAAATATTGTTTATAGAGTTCCGAATATTGATCGTCCTTGGTTGCTGATTTCCTCTGGAATTCGTCGGGTTTTGTTTTGCCTGAGTGATTCTTTTAATTTTTTCGTGTTTATTTTGTGTGTTTTGATACTGAAATTCTTCAGTATTTATATTAATTTATTTTTTGGTATTTTTAATTATAGTATATTTATGTTACTATTTTTATAGTAACATTAAAAATTTTTTCAATTATTTTATAAATTAATCATCAAAATGATTATTTTTTAATTAATTATAATAATAATAATTTTTTATATATTATTTTTTACTATAATTTTATATTTCATATTTTATTTTAAATTTTAAAGAGATAGGAAGAAAAATTAATTAAACTCCGGGTTTTAACATTACGTAAAAATAAAAATTATATTTGTAAACAACACAAAAACAAAAATATATAAAAGAACATGAAAAACACTAAAACACTAGAATGTTTTTAAGATAACTAAATTTTCATTTATTGTTTTTTTGAGAATCTGGGACTGGGCCTGGGAGTCTTCACATAATTATAAATAACCTAGATCCTTTTGCGGTCTTTATTATTTAATTTTTATGAGGGTTAACAGAAATGTGACCTGGGCTAAGACAAAATAATTGATAATTTTGTTTAGTTGAAAATGAGTTATATTAATATAGATTTTTTTGAAATGGATATTTTTACCTTAAGTGAAATGTGGATTCTTTCGATGCGTGGTGTTAACTTTGTACTTTTGGCAAGATACATAATCCTTTATTAGTTTGCAGTGACCTTGTTCAGTTATTCCGTGTCATTGATAATTTTTTGTTATCGCAAGTGTCAAAGATATCTTTGGTTATACCTGTATTTACCTTTTTGGATATTTCCTTATCCATTTTTATCATGTGTCTTTTGTTACGATATTATCTCACTATGAACCCTGTCGTAACCTTAGCTCGGAATGTTACTGACCCCTTCACTTGTTCCTAT
>JBBMKC010198942.1:0-24705 GCA_037834085.1 Bipalium vagum | reverse complement strand
TATTAATTATTTATTATTTCTTTATTAATTATTTATTAATTATTTATTATTTCTTTATTAATTATTTATTAATTATTAATTATTTCTTTATTAATTATTTATTATTTCTTTATTAATTATTTATGATTTCTTTATTAATTATTTATTAATTATTTATTATTTATTTATTAATGATTAATTATTATTATTATTATTTTAAATCAATATTTTAGTATGGTTACATTATTTTATATAAAAACTTTAAATAATAATATTATGTATAGTCTGATTTCTGAAATTCCACAATTTCTGTTGGACAATGCATCATGAAATCTATTATAAAACAAATATAAATGCTTATTATCTCGTGCTCTACAATATATATTTATATTATGTATATATGTATATTTCACATTTCAGCTGATAATTGTAATAATTTTAATATTAGTAAATAATTGTTCAGTCTTGAACAATTTCTGCAATTCTCGCTTATACTCTTCACTTAACATTTGTCTAGGTATTATATTTAATGTATGTGATGTACCATTTTTCAATAAATATAATATCGTATATATAAAAATATATATTATGTAAAAATCAATAAAAACGAATTGATGTTATATTTTTATTAGAGACTGATACTGAGAAGGAAAATGTATCAATTATAGATAAAAGAACTTCCTCTGGTCTCACAATTCATTTAGAATGCAGGTTACAGCAATCTCAAAAGGATTCCACGAGGAATTTCACTGTCAAATGGCTCAGATATAAAGATTCCCTAGAGCCCATTGACTTGCATCAAAATAAATATGTAATGTTTTACATGAAATCTGAAAGAAAAAATATTCTTAGCATCGTTAATCCAACTAAGCATCAAGACGAAGGAATATACATTTGCCAGTGAGTTGCTGATAAAATTTTAAATATTTGAATAAAATTATTCATATAAATAAATAAATAAATAAATAAAATTTCCTGATATTTCATGGAAAAATAAATAGATAAAACGTTGTAGAAAAGATATACGACCAAATGAATTAATGAAATATTTATTAAAACAAAATCTCCAAATAAAATCCTTTCCTGGATATTACTAGTTTAATTTGAAAATTATAGTACATTATTATATAAATAGAAGGCTTTTTTAATGATATTTTTGTTTTAATCAACCATTATATTTTCACATACATATTTACTTTTTAAACGATCGTTGTTATTTTGGTGTACTAATGATAATATATTTATTGTATTAAAATTAATTTTTTATATGGATTAAATGTGAGTGGGGGCTCAGAATTTTGGGCCCAGAATAGGTCAAAAAATATTTAATTTCATTTTCCACTCTTAAAAATCTGATTCTCTCACCCATTATTATTCTTAGTGGATCTAAATGAAAATTGTCAAGGAATACCAAAAAATCCGTCAATATGTTTATATTATGGACCATAACTTTTCAGAAAATCTTGAAAGATATTTCTGTAAGATAGAAAATACGTTTATGAATATATGAAATGTTGGAGATGATTTATGGTTGACATTAAATATTTTATTCCTTCTTAATAAAGGATACCACAAAATAATACTGTGGTGTACAGACAATGTTGAAAAATATTAACGGTAATTTTTAGAGTATTATTGAAGACAGTATTAAAAGATATTTTTATTTTATATTTAAGATATATATTTTTATGGAATATAATGAAAAGATATATCTTCACACTTGTTTCGTTTCTTTTCCATAAAATGGTTTATCAATCAAAATCTCAGAAATATATATATTTAAATGTCTTCTTTCTTCCACTTTACCATTTCAATTGAAAATGATATAATATATAATAAATAATAAGAGCTTCATAACAATTTCCTGACAGGATCTGAGAAAGCCTGAGTAACAGCATTCATTCAACCAATAGAATTATATTTGTTTATATCCATTTAAAATTATAAATTTAAAATAGAGAAATGAAAAAAGAAAAAATTATTATTAATTAATTTATTATTAATTATTAAATAATTTTTATAAATAAAGTATAGTGAAGGATAAGCAAAAAAAGATATGTTGATCGAAATTAAATTTCTGATTAAAATGACAAGAGAACTTACTGATATCCCAAAATCAATTTTTATTAACTGTGATCTTTCAACCTGGCAAAGTTACTTTTACTATGATTATGTTTAATATACAGATAAAAAATAGTACAATAAACATATTATTGAGACGTCATTTTTATTTTACAGCCAATGATGATTTTTTCTTTAATAAAATAAATTAATCGCAATAAATATTTTCCCCTTTATAAATAAACCGACTTTTAATTAATGAATTTTCTTCCAAAAATATATCAAATTGTCTTACTGGAAAGCAAATATACGAAATTCCTTAATTTTATAGGAAACAATTTTTTAATATTAATTGACATATTTGCCTCTCCATGTTATCGTCTGAAAAAGAAATGTTCTATTTCTGTTATAGAAGTCTCAGCAATTATTTTCTCTCCCAATGTACGGAATTTCGTTTTTGGATTTTCGTTTCGGCCTCTGATATCACTGATACGTTGGTCTCATTTAAAAAATTATAAATTTCTTTCTGAACTTCTCAGAGCGACTGTTCAGAAATTGTCAAAAAAATCCACATTGATTCTGCATTGTATGACGCTAAGTAGTTTACTGCCGATTTCCATTACCGAGCCGAAAAATGGTTTGGAGAAATAAAATAATATAATATAATTTTTTGGAAAAATTATATTTTTACATTTTACCTTCATACATTTTGTTCAACCTAACTTATTTCTCGTCACCAGATTTTATCATGAAAAATTTTAACAAATCAATTTTATTGATTTTGTATTTCCAAATTATGTCAAAATCAAATTTAAAAAGTAAATATGATAAAATTATTTTTAATTTATATATTTTAATTATTTTTGTATTTTGGGATATATTTCCAAATATAATAAAACAAGTAATTTTTTAAGATAATAATAAATTATTTAATAAAATGTATCCCTACAATTAAATAAGCTGTTTTATTATTACTATGCAAATAATAATTAAAGGAATAATATAATAAATATGTCGATATTTCATTATTATGAAAAATCTCATTAAAAATATAATTTTTCATCACGAAAAAATTTCCTTGAAATTTTTTTTTCGGAGAAAATATATATATATTTAAAATTTAGTTTATATATATTAACATTCTTTATTATATACATTATTTATGTATTAGGTTGAGGGAAAGTACTGTCGCCTTTTCATATACTAACTTTAAAGCAAAATTATTTAAAAATATCGACTAATATTTATATATTTATTGATTAAAAATAATAATAAGACAGGTAAAGCATTAAAATTAAAAATCTCCATAAAATTAAAACTTTATTTCATTATTTTGGTTTGTTTTAATAATATAAAATGCTATTTAACAGACAATGAAAACGTCGTTAATTAGAACTTGCTTACTTTATGAATATAAGTTAAAGAAAAATGCATCAGAGGCTGTGCAAAATAATTGCCAAGCATGGAGTAATGAATTGGTTATTAAACGAGATACTCAGCATTGGTTCAAACGGTTCCGTTCTGGGGACACATTTATTAAAGACCAGTTTCGTTTAAGGTCGACCATCAGCGATTGATAATAATTCTTAAAAACCCAAAATCGAGTCCAACTCAACGATCAACTGGTGTACTTGCAGATATATTTTGAATAGATAACACAACAGTTTCCGATCATGTTAAAAAATGGAAAGTAAAAAACTTTTTAAAATTGGTCAATTCTTCTTTATTGCTAAGAATCAAAAAAGAGGCTATCCTCATAAGAATTATTACCAGTGATGAAAAATGGATATTCTTTGACAACACCAGACGTTCAGGACAGTGGCTAGACTAAGATGCTCAGCCAATCACAGTTACAAAGAAATGAATTACTTCAAAGAAAGTAATGATAATATATTCACTTAATATAATTTATATATATAATGAATTTTTGTTTTATTCATTAATAATTTTATTGTTGATTAGGTATTCTCTTGATAACGTATTTCTCTAATTATTTATTTCTTCCTTAACTTTTTTTTTATTGAAATTATAAATTTTTCAAATTCTTCAAAGAATAAATTTAAATTTTCTTTTACGATTATTTTATTAAAATATTTTGATATTTCCAAAATTTTGGTATTTTCGTTTAAATGATTTTTTATAATTGATCCCCTAGAAAATGAGAAAATTATGCTTAAAACATAAATGAAATGAATGCTTCGATATCTGATAACATCAAACATAATGTAGGCCAATGACAATCAGTCAAAAAAAGAAAAAAAGAAGAGAACCGAAAACACTTAGTTATACAGTAATCATTAATGTTAAAAAGGTTTTTTAGTAATGAGACTTATAAAGGTATCATAGTGACCCCAATTGCAATTCTAAATGTGACTCACTTAAATTTTTCAAGAACTTTAAACCATTGTTTACAGAATTATAAATATAGAAAGGGAAAGGCGTTTTTCGTCAATGAACACTGTACTTTTCCAAGAAATAATTTTATGAATCCATGACGATATCAGTTGGTTTCTTAATTTTTATGGCTATGAAAACTCTTTTCAAAATCAAAATTATTTATTATAAAGTCTTACTTTCAATATGAAAAAGAAAATACAGTAAATGCTTGATAAACGCAACATTTTGTGAATTCAGGACTACTTGCTAAATACAACCTTTATTTGATTAAAGTTAATATTAATTAAAATTGGTTGTGTAATTGTGATATTGTTTATATAATAACAATAAATTTACACATTTCAAATCTATTTAAAATGAGCAGGTACAAAATGAAAAAATCAGTTAGTTTGGAAGAGAAAATTCAAATCATAAAAGCAATGAAAAAAGGAGGTCGAATGGCTAAATTGGCCAGGGAAGTACAATTACAAGAATTAACCAAAAGAAGGAAAACAGAAGATTTTTCAGGGCATGCTTATATTCCATTAGGAAAAATGAAACGCATAAACACAGTTACAGTACCAGAAACTGAAAGAGTTTTAATATGTATTTATAAAATATAATGGTTTTCGAATATTTGTCTCAGTTTATATATAAAATTTGGTATAAAAGTAAAAATTGTATAAAATTTAGTTATCCTGATAAATGCAACGAATTGGATTCAAGGAATGTTGCATTTATCAAGCATTTACTGAATATTTATTTTTTAATAAATGAAATATACATCATAAATAATAATGATGAAAAAAATATTTATCCCATGACAAATATGATTTATGACGAAAAATAAGTGTACAAAACCTTTTCCAACACTAACTCAAGGTAACCCTTCTTACTCATAATTATTATTTTCACTTTTCATCGTTATGATCATTATCAGAAAGGGTTATTATAAATTATTGCTATTATTGTTAAACTAATTTTAATTTCATAAATTAAAACAATGTTCAATTGGTTGAAATCTTAAAAATATTTTAAAATAAAATCATCGAACAATGTTAATATATATAAAATGAGGGCAGAGTTCGACTTTAAAATTTATTTTCAATCTTATTGAATTTTAACCGTACTGCAAATAAATTTAATTATTAATTAATTAATCATTAATTATATATAATTATTTTCTTTCACATTCCTTTGTTATTTTTCCTACAAACTCCTTTTTTCTTAATCAGAAATGAATTAATTTCATATTGTTAGAAAATCCAGAAATTCCATAGAAAATTTGTTTAAATCAGTTCAAAAACCGTATTTGTGAAATCAGTAAAACTGTGAGATGCATTGGTATTGCTACATATAAACAATTAAACACATTAGAGATCGAATTTATTAAATATAAATATTAATTATTGAACTGATCATTGAAGGCATATTACATATGTAATTTCTATAAATAATAAAAATTTGTTTTAAATATCATAATGAAAAATATTATATTATTATAATTTATATTTTCATAATTTTAAAATTATTTTAAAAATTAATATATAAAAATTTTAAAAATATTTGTTTTAATCTTTTGATGTGAACTTTGATTAATACTTTTAAGAATTTAACTTTGGAATTATTTATATTATTTTCACAAAAATTATAATTAAACATCAAAAAATCTTTGTTATAATAACCGAAAAGAATTTTTCGTTGGAAAGACTGAGATTCCTCATTACATTTAAACAATCAAATTAATTATTTTTTGAAAATATATTATAAATTTTTCAATTGGAGTTTGTTTGTCAAAATTTCAGAGGTTTTTGGAAGATTGTCGTTTAAATGAGATCGCACTGGTTATCACATTTTAATTCCGCTTCTTCGTCAGTTTTCATTGAGAAAGGCCTGGGGCATCGATTATGAGCGCAGTCAGTGAAATGAGCACACTAAAAATTTGAATAAAAATTAATGATAAATGCAAATAATTCTTCCCTATGGGAACTTTTATCTATGGTATTTTCATATAAAAATAACATATAATTAATTAGTAATGAGCTTAAGGAAAAGAAATATAAAATTATATATTATAATTATATTTACTTATTTTTTTATCATTCATTTGAACGGTTTTATAAAAATAAAATCGTCTGAGAATGTTAACCCTTCTTTGTATTATCCAAAAATTTTGTGTAATAAGCATAATAATATAATAATATTTATTATTTAGCTGAATATTATTTATTTAATTCAAAGGCATCTGAACCATTTTCCGTACCTTACTTATATATAAAGTGGTTTTTAGGAATATTTTGATTAATTCTAAAGAGTTCTGATATTGATTTTATATATATATAAAGCTGAAATTTCGGTATAATATTCTATTTTAAAAAAAGATTTCTTTTCTTGCAGATTTTATGATCAACGAATGAAGTTATTGCAGACCATTAAGTATCTCCTAATAGTAGGTAATGTATATATTGTTTGAATAAATGAAATAAAAATAATTTTTATTTTAGATGATCAAAAGTCTAGTGAAGCAAATCAGTTTCAATTAAAGTCGACGGAAAGCTCTTCAAAGAGTATTGATTAATTAAATTATTTGTTAAATTGATTGAATTTTTTTTGGTTACTTTTAATTTTAAATATTTTTTTAAAAACATAATATATCAAGAAGGAAGCAAAATTATTTTTCAAAATTTTTATATTTTTTTAACTTATTAATTGATTTTTTTCTTCTCAAAATGTACATAAATTTAAAACCAATATTTTCTAAATCTAAATATTTTTATCAAGATTAAGAAAAATTTATTAATAATCCATTAATGATATTTTCTTATTTTATTTTCCCAGTGATTTCGGTTCACCAGACTCTGGAGACTATTCTAATTTTCTTTCTTTTGACCAATGTTTCCTCACGTCCACTTAAGGTCTATACACTATCTAAGTATTATTTGTAAACGTCTTTCACATAATATTTATATAAAATTGATCTGAATAAAATTTCAGTCTTAAAGATCGTAAATATCAACTAAATATCTTTTCTACAGTATTTATGACAAAATATAAATTTTCTTGTGAATTCATAATATTTTTCTTTTTAAAGTCTAAATAAATTTTTATTTACACACTTTTTCATTAAAAAAACACTAATTTTGCCAGTGCATAACATTTAGCAGTTGACCAAATGTTGACAATAATATAATTTAATATTTAATCATTCTGGTTCCTCACTTTAAATTACCTTCCTTTTATTTTTTTCTTTTGTTCAAGAATTTACAATGTATTGAGAACCAATGTGAAAATGTCTTTTGTGCACAACATTTTAACAAGAAATTTAAAGATTTAATCATATAAAATATGTTTACGTCAAACTTTGCATGATGGTGATAAAGTTAAGCCTCTTCAGTTTGCAACTTAATTGATGGGACAAGATTCAATCAGTGACATTTTATGTTCCAATATTTTTACACTTGATGTTCAAATTCATCGCCAACATTCTTATTATTTTAAGAATTTCATGATACATTGAAATTTTATAATATCGAGTGTATGTTTTGCTCCTGATAAGAGAAATGTGGAAAGCAAGCGAATTGTGTAATAACCAAATATTTTTGAAAAATTTAATAAAATTCTAAACTCTATCAAGGTATCATTTAGTTTTCAATTCCTTTGGTGAATTCATAATTTCCTTTTCCATCCCAACCAACACATCATTCTTTTTGCAAATATTTATCTTTAGCAAATCCGATATGATGTAGAAATGATATAATTTTAGATTGTTTTATTTATATCATGGTTTTCATTATGATCACTTATTGTGGCTCCACTAAGTTCGACATCAATTTCAGAGATGGTAACATCTGGTATTGTATAAATACCAGAATCAACATTTGAAAATTCATCAGAATTATCAACAGTTTGAGATGTTTTATATTTGCTTTTTCCATCGATTAATCCATACAAATAATGAACTCTTCTATTAACAATTGGGACTTTAGAAACTTTGCGTGGTAGACGAATCTCCGCCGTATTAATAAAGCAATATGATTTCAAAATTAAAAATTCCAATGGTCTGATTACCGTTCTTATAATATTAACGAATCTCAACGAAAGACCCTACTTCAAATCTTTGTTTTGTTCGTAAACAATCAATAATTTTATATAAAACATATAATTAGTAAGCCTTAAACGTATGTAATCAAAACACCAAAGCACAATAGCTCTGATGTCTCAAATAATGTTTCCAATAATAAAAAAATAATAATAAAATAATAATAAATAATAATAATAATAATAAAAATTAAGAAAAAAGTATTATTATTATTATTTATTTTTTAGATTGAAGATAATTATTTTTTATAAAATTATCATTTTCTGTATCAACCATTCGATTAAACATAAAAATATAACAGAAAATTATGAAAATTAAATAATAAAATGAATATAACCCAGAAGTGTTCAAGGGGAATATGGCGTAAAATTTTATGTAATTCTTATTAAATTTTAGGTTGAAATGGATAATTAATTACTTTTTTATTAATTTAAATTTTCATGAAGAGTGTTCATAAAATATATGGAAAATTAATTAATTTTCGCACCACACTATTTTTATCTTTTATTGTGATCCTAAAAAGATTGTGGTATGAATTTATGGGTCAAAGTGTTAAGAGTAAACTGTATGTTGTATTGTTATTTTAATAAATTAAAAATTAATTTATCGATTGGAAAACATGAAAGTGAAGGTATATATCTCTTCCGTTAGAAGTGAATTCGAAGACAACCTCTAAAATCGAAGTAAAAGAATTAATTAATGTAAACAAAGAATTGTGGAAAGTAATTTTAAAGTGAAAATTTAGATAAGTTAATTGCAATCATTATCAATTCTGAAAGGATTTAGTTAGGTTTTTCATTTGATCACTTCAAGCTTTCCATACGTTTTAGGGTCCATGAATGTCTAATACATCTGTATTAAATGGTTTTTTTGATTTATTAAATAATGTTGTCAAAATAAATTGTGTAATTAATCGAAAATCTATAAGCAGTCTTTTTAATAAATGCTTTTTAAAACTGAAATACGCCTAAGATAGAAAAGACCAATAGTATCAAATAATGCCACGGAGAGGATTGTAGCTCTAACATTGCAAGGTTATTCTTTAAAAGCAATTATCTTTATGCTTGAGATGAAGTACCAAACACCATTGTAAAAGGTTTTTTATAGACAGGTAATGGTATATATATAATTTTCAAATAAGTGAAGGTGGAATCAAAACAAAAGCACATGAGGTTTTGGAAAAATGTGATATTGAAAGTTAAACGTTTGAGTTAAGCCATAGGATACCCTTGACTTGAGTCCTAAAAACAAATTAATATGTTTAAAAAATAATTGATTATTAACCAGGTCTAATAGACATATGTTAAAAGTCAAATAATCCCTAGATGGAAAGAATCAATGAATACATCGGGTAAATATAATGTCGAATTGCAACCGTACAAGTTACATATTTAAAAAAAGGAATTATTAAGATTTTAAATAAGATTTTAGTTTAACTTAAATGTTAAAATTAATATTTTGTTAAAATTTTTATTTTTTTGACAGAGAATAGAAAAATTAATTGGCTTAAATATTATGTTCATCAATAGAGAAAACCATCAAAACATGTGTTGTGCAAGAAGTCTCATTATCAATCGAGCTTTATTTTCGATGACTTCAATTGAAAGCGTAAACAGTGACAAGGTCAACAGCAAAACTAAACAGTTTTCAAAGTTTTGAATATCTTAATGAAAATTTTAAATTATTTTTTCACGTTTTCCAAATATTATGTCAATTTTGTTTTGATTTTTCATTGCCTGCTGATAAATGATGTTAAATTTGTATTTTGTTTAATTAAAATATTTTTATAGAGCCTCTCATTTCTGCGCCAGACGCAATAAAACTACACGAATATGTGTTTGGGGTACATATAAAATGGGAAGTCTTTTCTACTGAGAAGTCGTCCAATTTCATCGACCATTTCCGTGTACAATATCAGAAAAGACCTACTGATAAATCACAGCAGAAAGAGTCAAATTTGTCTGATGATAAGAAAACTGATCTTTGGTCTGAAGGGACAATGATTGATGAATGTCCAACTACGAATTCGATCACTATCACTGATCCGCATATTTTGCAATCAAATGCGGCTTTAAGGTAAACATTTTTAGTGATTATTACAAAAATCATTAACTCGGTTTAATTTTAATTTATTTCACTTCAAATGTTATAAAATATTCTGACGTGTGTGTTTTAATTTTCTGATTAATTTCCATATCAACAAAGTGCTGTAGTATATGCTGGTGAGAATTTATCCCTAAGCGGTTTTCCATAGCCAAGGTTTCAGGAAAGATTATCTCAGCTACTCAAAGTAGAGTTGGCCATATTAACAAATAATTAATGCAAACCTGTCATTCCAATTACAAAATATTTATATGTATTAGTTATGCCCGAACAGTAATGAAAGATATTCTTGTTTCTGTTCACGACCCTAACTTTGTAATCATTGCCAAATTTATTGATCAATTTTTATCTGTAATAAATAAATAACAATATATAAATATGTTGAACAACATACATGAGATTAATGGTAATGAGCACAAAATATTATCATTATTATTTCTTAAAATTCATTCAACAATTTACTCAATTATTTATATATTCTTTCTTTGGAATATGTTGAATTTTAATGTTTCTCATTTATTCTTTGCCTTTCTTGGTCCTGTGAATCTTAATAATTGGTTAATTGTTATTACTTTTATGCAGGACACTTTAGAAACAGTTTTACATTTATGTTAATAAATTTAAACAACTATTCCATCTATATCAATATAAATAGAATAAGTTTTGAAAACCCTCACCAAATAGTCTCATTATTACAGAATATCTTTCATTATATTTTAGAAATATTCTAACTGACTTTATAGAGTTTTGGTATCTGTTGAAAAAGGTTTACATTTTTAACTTAATTAAACCACAGCCAAGAAATCGCTTCTTGAGATTATATTCAGCCAACAGTGAAGATATCTTATACAAAGTTTTGTTAATCCAATTTGTCTCTCAACTTTTTTAAACTTGCGAACCAACTTTCGAATTTTTTTGAGATAGAGTTTTGTCACCATATCTTTCTACAATAATGACGTCACTTTCGGTTGCTTTTTTTCTTTTAAAGATACAGAACAATTAAAATGTGCCAATAATTATATTTATTTGTCAGAAGTTAAAACATGCTTCTTGACAAAAGAATATATATTACAATCACTTTTAAAATGTCGAAATTTAAGCTAGTGAAAAATATAATTTAAACAAATATTTATAATAAGTATATTAAAAGAAATTTTTTCATAAACAAAATAGTCATTTCTAATTTTTACATCAAATATATGTGAAATTTTTCATTTATTTAGATCTGGAAAGTGCACATTTTACACTATATATCGATTCAATGATAAAATAAAACAACCTAGAAGTAATATGAAATAAAACTAAGAAGCACATAGTTTTCCATATGTTGTAATCTAATTATTTTCTTAACTCGTTTCCTTCTCTTATTTCATGTCCTCCAAACTCAGTTTTATGAATTGCTAATTTCATATGCAAATGATTTCGATCAATAGATTTATTATGAAAATTATTTCTTTCTACTTTTTATTAAGAATAGTTCATTAATGATTTATTTTTTTATACTGCCATTCTTCATTCTATCCAAAATTCATTTCTTCATATGTAGGTAACTTTTAATAGAAAAGAAATAATCAGTGATTAAATAAATATATGGTAAGTTATATAAGTAACTGAACTTTTGATTTAAATCATACACTAAAAGTTTCATTTCAAGAAAAACAGTTTTTTTATTGCACGACAATGCCCCACCCCACAGGTCCATAAAAGGTTGTAAATTTTTGACCAAAAAAAAATTGTGTCATCGGACATCCATGATATTCTCCTGGTATATTATCATGCGGCTATTTTTCTATTCCAAAAAGTGAAATTGGCAACAAAAGTGTATTTTTTATGATGTTCAAAGCTATTCAAGCAGCCGTGACACTGGTGCTCAAGAAAATTCGTTTAAATGACTTTGAAAAATCTATTAACTGAGTGTGCCAGATGTTGTATGGAATCCAATGGAACCTATTTTGAATAATTATTATCTTTTATGAATAATATAATGTGTATCAATAGAGTTCGGTTATTTACATAACAAGCTGTGTTTATAATCTAAATATTTTAAAATTATTTTTAGAAAAAAACTTAAAAATAATAAAAAATATTTACATGTTGGAAATATTTTACTATTAAAATATTAAATAGCAATATTATTCAACAACTGATATTTTTGTTTATATAAACCAATTAGGAAATTAAGTCAACTTTAGATTTATTATTATTATTAAATTAGAATTCAGTCTAAATGATTGTTTGATAAATATTTTGGATTTTTTGAAGTTCAAATGATGACGACTTACAAATAAAATCAATGACTGCTCTGGCTGCCTTTCAAAGAGAGCTAATTAATGCATATGACGGTTGCGAACTATTTGATAGGAGAATGACATTCCACTGTCACTGAATTTCTCAGAAATTGAATATTATGCTGTAATTACGATTACAAGGAGTTTAGAAAAGCTTTTTGGAATTTTCAGTTTTAAGATCATAACTGGCGTGCTGTAAAAAGTTGAAATCTTACACATTAAGGGATAACCGCGTTTTATAACTATCTTAATTATGAAATTCAACCTTGAATTACTTTAAATCATTTGCATAAATCTAAATTAAGGAGTTCATTTTAATTTTAATAGGTGAACATTCAAAATTAGAGTAGATTATGAAGATTCTACGAAAAATTATTATTCGAAGGTTTAATTTACAACGGAACCCATATATAGATGGAATTTATTTATTCTTTTGGAATGAAATACATAATACCTTTGTTTACAAGTAGTTTGCAGAAATCTTTGAACAAGTCTCAAAAATGACAGAATAATCAAAAGGCTAGTCTTGTGATAAAAGCAAATAAATCATTTAATTGAGTCGGTTATTGCTCAGACTTATCACATTAACTCTCTCTATACCAACCTCTAGTCTTCTGTCATCTCTTTCCTTATACCCCGTAATTATAATAAAATCTCTATAATATTATATAAAATCTTCATTTGTGTTATTATAATGTATTGAACCAGCTATACACCTACATGTATGGATGTATAACTGATTTCATTTTTCCAGAGATTTGGGTTCAAATTATAGAGGTATAGGTGTGCTCTTGGACCGGTTGTGTGATCTACTATGTATGGAAACACAGCTGATTGTTTTATATATAAATAAAATTAAAATACGTGTGTTCTTTTGACCGACCTTTTGGCTTCATTCAAATCAGGTAAGTGCAAACTGATAAAAAATGATGATGGACCATGCCACATCACTATTGATTGTTGTCAAGAGTTAATTTTAATATTTTCGTTTTAACCATCAAAGGTCGATTAAATCACTTGTAAACGTGGTCCGAATTTTTCAAATTATTTTATTATTGATTTTTTATATCGCTACTTATATTACACTCTCATTTCATACGTACTTATCATTTAATATTTTTATGCTCCACAGCCAAAAAATAACCCTTTGATTCAGGTAATCAATTGAGTAACCATCAGTCGAGACTATAGTCTTATTTTCCTAACCAAATGAAAAATCTTATTAATTACTTAAGCTTACATTTTTTCCCAAATCAAGCTTTAATGGTTTTTTTGCAAACGTCAGTAATCTTATAAATCCTCAGCTTTGTTTATTAATCTTATTTACCGAAGCAAAATAAATATTATTATCAAGAACAACTACGCATAAAATTTATTTTGATAAATAAAAATATTATATATTCACATTTTTAAAGTTACTTTTGAATAAAAGTGATTTTATTTATTTATTGTTAAATAAATTTAAGTATAAATAAATATAATTAATAACTAATTTTATTAAAAAGTAAAAATATTTACTTTCTCCTTGCCGACACAATAATATCAAATATATTTTAATATAACCATTAAAAAATATAAGAAATATCTTTTAAAAATTTAATTTTCTTGTTAAAAATTATTATTGGATATTATCAATAATAATAATAATAATAATAAAAAGAATAATTAATAATAATAACAATAATAATAAGAATAATAATAATTTTTTCATAATTTTGTATAGAAAATAAAAGCTAAGTATTAATTTGCAAATTGTATCTGAAGAAAAAAATAATTTGCATTTCGTAAAATTTTTTCGTCTGCCTTTTTACAGTAGAGAATTTGTTAATAATGTAATCCTTTTTCTCATACTTTTTTTTATAAATTTGTACTTAATTTATCGGCAAACAATTTTAAATGATGGAACAAATTTAATTGTGCTTAACTGAAAACATTCATAATTTTTTAAAGAAATAAATTATAGTTTTTTTTATTATTTTCTCTTAAATGTATCCTTTGCTAATTTAAACAAATAATTTATTAATACTGAAACACAATTCCATAAAACTTTCACTATATGCCAAATAGATTCTGTTGTTTAATTAAAGTAATACAGAAAAATACAAGGCGGTTTTTTCCGTATCTGTGTAGAGTAATAGAAATATTTGAAACATTTATTGTAATTTGATTTGCTAAAAAGTATATATATATATATAGGAATTAATATTAAATAAATAAATAAATTTTAAAAAAGCTAATACCTCAAATTGATTGATATCGACAGCGTCGAAAGTTAATCGACATATTTCCATATTTTTGTTAAATAATTTATTATGGAACATAAAAATATTATTATGATAATTTTTGGTAATTGTATTGATAATTTCATTTTTCGTTATTTTTGACAAAACAAGTTTTGTTTTCTCTTTACAAAAAATTGGGAAAATAAATTTACCATCACATTAAGCAGTTTTGACACTTGCTAAATAGACATTAAAACAAATTAACAATTATTGTAATTAGTTCAGTAATTATTTCGATAAATAAATATATAAAATTAATTAATTCTCGAATCAAATTTAATGACATTGAGTTGAAACTAAATTTCTCTTCGTTTGCATTGTTAAATATCATTTGCATTTGGAAAGATGTAAAGATTATATGTCTATAGTTTTCAAAAAGAAAACCTCTCCAAGTACAATTATCTTTCTCTAAAATAAATAAATTCTCTAAATTCTCTTTTAAAAAATATATAATTAAATATGGCCGGCTCTTCTCTCTTTACAGGGATTTATTTTTGTTAGGTATGTGAAAATTTTATCTGTATTCAGTGTTATCTTAATCCGTCACTAGACTGGATCGTCTTTGTGGATATTAAACGGATATAGATATTATATATTAATTTCAACATGTTCTCTTCGTACCTTTATAAAAAATTATTTGGAGATATAACCGTTTTTACCAAAAGTATTAAATCAATTAGCACCTCTCCATGGAAATGTATTATTATACATTTTATCTCGTATATAAATTTTATGAAAAGTACGTTTAAATATAACTCGATAACTGGAAAGTGAATTCATCGGAAAAATATTAAATTTTCGAAATATTGGTCATTTCGATAGGGTACGAAGTCCCCAGCGGTGTGGATACATCTGCCTAGGTTCTAAATATTGTTGCATTTGAATTTTTTGACTTAACAGAGAAGTCATTTTTAATATAATTCCAAATCATGGACCGAATTATTTAAGTTTTGGCAGAAATTTGTCTCAAAGTGAACTTATGCCTCCCGTTCAAAATTGCCTTGATTTGAGATTTATTTGCTTTCACAAATGTTTTCGGCATTCGTTAGCTGCTCGGGTCTGCAATCAATCTCGTTTGAATAAAGCGCTTTAATTATCAATCTGGTTCGATTCTCCTTGTATCCTGTAACTTTCAGATTCCTTTCAACCTGAACTGTTGATAAAGATTTTGTGAAAAGAAAAACATTTTTAATTACATTTGAAAGTCTTGATGTTAATGTTTAAATTGATGAAATAAAACTAACTGAAATATTCGTTAATTCGAATGTAAACAATTACCTGAAAAAACATTTTTATTAATTACTTATTCATTATTAAGATTTATATTTGTAATCAATATATCACTTTAAAATTGTAGTGACTTATTAAATACACGGTATAATTGTAAACAATACAAGGACGATTTCTTGGAAAAGCATTTTTTATTCACTTATTAAATATTTATATTTTAATTATAACAAGAAATATAACAAACTAAATAATGAATCCTTATCGTATTTATGAAAATTATTTATTTATTATTTTCAGTTGAGCTTTTTCATATTTTTAATGTTTTATAAGAAACATTTTGACACTATGACATTTGTATCATTATTGATTAATCCTTATTGTTCTATTTTGAGAAAATTAATATTACTGTAAACTTAATTCAAGGAAAATTATTTTTGCCTTTTTATAGTTTTATTATGGAAAAAATTATATATAAGTAGGTGCATATATACTCAGTTATGCCAAAAAGTGCTTAGATCCTATGAGCAATAATAAATTCAAGCCAATAAAAAATTTAACAATGAGTATACATTATAGGTCTCATTTCTCGACAAAACCGCCATTTACATTGACTCACTTCTTCCACGGGTCGACCATTCCATTGAAGTCTCCAAAAAAATTTTGATCCTTCTATATGAGAAATTTTGGCACCTTATTCCTCATATCATTTTTGACAACAACTTTATGTCCTCGCACCTGTTTCTTCAGATGATTGAACAACCAAAAAACTTTATGATAAAATTGGACTGCATTGATGATGAGCCCAGCTGCATAATTTCAACTTTTGATAATTTTTCTTTTGTTTTCTTGAATATATGAATAAAAATTTTATTATGAAGCAAAAAAGCTCCTTAACTTTATTTAAATTGGATTTTTTGTTGTTCATATCGTATCCACAGTTACGTCTATCATATTTCAATTTTCCCTTCTAGATAAATCTTATTTTTATACCTTTTAATTTCATTATATTTGACAGTGAAATAAAAGAAATAAAGTGAAAAAGATATTAGATTAAAAACAAAATTTATATTAGTCAAACAGATACCGGCGTCTTCACATCAAATAATAGCTGTTGTAAGAAAACGTATAACAAAGGTATAATGAAAAAATTAATATTAGGGTGGTCGGAAAATCTTTAGACTAATTTAAGGTAAATCCAAAAAATTCATAAAATATATAAATCAAACTTTTATTCTTTAATATACAGTCCATAGTGCTTAATATTCTTCTGTCATATTTCCTCAATCTGATTGATTCATCTACATTGTCTTTCGAAGCGAAAAATTCTCGGCAGGTATTTTCTACCTCGTCAACCGAATCAAAGAGGTGTCCCCGTAGGAAATGTGCCATTGACATGAATAAATGGTAATCATAAGGCGCTAGGTCTGGAATGTAGACTGGGTGAGAGAGAAGATCAAATTGCAGCGATTCAATTTTTGGCGTGTTACCTTCAAAGTATGCGGTTTGGCATTATCATATTGAAGAATAATGCGTTCACGATTGACTAAGTAAGGATAGCTGGACCTCAAAGTTTCAAGCACACGTTCTAATTGCGTTGAATAGAATTCGGCATTGACAGTTTGCCCTCTTTGAAGAAGCTTAAAATTCACTATTCCCTCGCAATTCCACCAAATACACAAAAGAACCTTTTTTGCTAAGCGTTCTCATTTTGATAGTTCAAGAGCTTGTTGATTTGAATCGAGACACTGATTTTGCAAGTTATAGTTGGTTGAATAAATTCATTTTTCGTCCAAAGTGACGATTCGTTTAAAAAATAGTTCATTATATGGATTATGTAACAATTTTTGATAATTTTCGATGCTTCGTTTTTGTTGCTCATAGATTAATTCATGAGGAATTTCCCTACATTGTTTGTTAACTTTTTCAGCCTATGCAGATGATCATGGACTGTTGATTTTGTCAAATTTAGTTCTCCTAAAAGTCTTCGTTGACTTGTAATGGGATTTCCTTCAACAGCTTCACGTTTGACCGCGGGATTTAAATAAAAATCAATATACCATTTGATTCTGTAAAACAAAGCCTTTAATTTGATATATAAAACTTACTAATAATTTGTTGATGCAATAATAAAAGGTTAAAACAAAACAAAGTTACCAATAATTAGTCTGAAGACATTACAACCACCTTAATAGAAAAAGTTTGAGCAGGTTAAGATTGAACGCTTTTTTCTGTTTTCTCTTTCTTCTTCCTTGATTTTATCTTTCTTTGTCTTTATCAAGTTTACTCATTTTCTTATTTGTTTGGGTTTTAAGGTCTCTTTGTTTTGCACAAAATAAAATGGTCACCTTTTTCTTTTGAAACTTTTGAATCCATTAAAATAAACATTTTAATGATACCTGTCTTTATATTTAGTTTTTGACTTTCATATATTATTATAGATATAAAAAATTTAATAAGATTATATTTTTTAGAATCTAACTTAACTTTAATCTAACTTAAAGATATAGAAATCTTTGTTCCCAAACTCATTCTCCCAAAGGTATTACTCAAGAAAGTAGTATATTGATTCTAATACATTGTAACCATATCGAGAACCAAGACCGGATTTCAACTAATTCTAATATAGACAGCTGGCTTTACTTTATCCTTTTGAAAAATAAATTATTTATTTAATAATGAAACAGTCATGACATTAAATAACAGTACGAAATGAAACATAGAATTTAACGACCTTTCTTGTAAAAATATTTCCAAAATATGATAATGAACCATAAAGTAATCATAAATTGAAAAATTTGTTAAATTTTAACCTTGATTAATTTCTGTTCTATAAAGTCCGCTTGGTGTCTTACAATGCATATCAAACCAGGTAAAAAATAAAATCAGCATTGAACACTATCTCTCAAAATGCATCTGGGGCAGATACATAAGAATAGTTTATGGAAAGCTTTTTAAATGGCATTGAAAGTGTATAAACTTGAATCTAAAGAGTTAACATTAACTGTTAAAGTTAATCTAAAAAATAATTTAGTCTTAATAAAAATAATAATACATTTTAAATGACACCACTGATTTCAGAAAATGACAAAATCAAAGAAGCGAAAATGTCCTAATGTAAAAATATTAGTTTTTTATTATTTTCATTAAAATTTTTATTTTTATTAAATTCATCATAATTTATGGAAGCACTATTGACACAAACGATTAAATAAAACGACTGTTTCATGATCTATAGTTACTTGATTGAATCCAAATTCAATTGAATGGTAACAATCCTAATAAGAAAATAATATTTTTAAATATTTTAAATAGCTATTATTGCATGATACCTAAAAAGTGATTAAGTAAAACAAAAAAAAACCTTGGGTGTATTAGAAAGGAAATTCAATTTTAATTATTATTTGAAAATTATTTAATATAATTATCAGAAAATGGTACAAATAAGTATTATTATGTTTTAAGTAAAAAATAATTTTGAATTTTCTAGATTTCGGGTGATAATAATTCTCAAAGTAATGTCCCCTATACCAGCATCTGAGAACCTCAATAATACCATATTAGGTTCCCTCAGAAGCGATTGGTCGAATGTTGTGGATTTCAGCAATATCCTCAATTGCAAATTAACTATTTCCAATAAAAATGCAGTTAGTCTTTTTTTTTTTTTACTTTTTTTAACAATTAAAATAAATTATTAAAATTTTAATTATCGATTTTATTATTTCCAATTATTTATATTAAAATAAATAAATCTCAAAATTAATCCAGTCAAAAGTTTGGTTAATAATTTTTAGAATACTATGGATTTTCCAATTAGTAAAAATTTTAGAATTTGCGCCCAAATCTAATTTCATGGTTCAATGGATTTTTGTATTTATGAAAATTTTACTTTTCACTCGGGCTGATTTTTATAAATATTTTGGTTAAATACTTTTCAAACTTTCCCTTTATCAAATTACCATTTTATTTATATTTTTAACCTTCTTATTTGAAAAAGATAACGTAATTATTTGAGGAATTTTATCTTGAACCCATTTATTATCCATAACCGGAGTTGGTATACTTAACAGTAAAATATTATTGGTTTTGTATTTTGAGAAGAAAGAAAAAGTTCAATATAACAAAGTAAAAGGTTAGCACACACCAAAAATTGGAGACGTTCATAACTTTGTATCTTTAAAATAATTTTATTTAAAATCAAATTTGACAGGGACTGAAATATAGAGCAATGACTGATTTTTTTATTTTTATTTATAGAAAAAAAATTCGTCAATAAGTCACGACGAGGAATTTTTTTTCAAAAATGTATACGAGAAAAAAATTCTAAGTCTCAATCAAAAAGTTGATAAAACATTTCAAGGAATGTATGACCACTCAAAGAAAAATTGAAAGATTTTGTGAACATGTTCATTATTATAAGAAATTCTGTCAGAGAAAATTGAATATACATTTGTAGAATGTTAATGTTTTGACTTGAAAATTTATGAAAAATGCAAAAAATCATTTTTAAAATCCTAGAAAAATTGGTTATAGAAAGAAAATGGAAGTGTAAGTGACTCTAAATTGTGAGACCCAAAGTAAGACAGTGAAAGCTATCGTAGTATGAAGTTATGATAAGTTCATGTTTAGAAAATAAAAATAAACATCTTGACTGCAAGATGTTTCTGAGACACATAGAAGATATATGAATCTTAAAATTTCTAAAACTTCTGATGTAATCGGATATGCTCATACATATTTCATCTTTGGAAAACCAGTATGACATCTTTGAAAAGGTTGAAAAATATTGAATTGTGAAGGCTACAATAATTTTGAAAGTGACTCTGTTAGAACGAGACATTTTTATTACTTTGCTTATTATAAATAAATAATTATCATTATACTTTACTATTATTATTATTATCAGAAGTAATATAATATATATATATTATTATTATATTATTATATTATTATCAGAAGTATACAAATGACAAAAGATAATAATATTATTATCATAATTATTTATATTATCATTACAATAAATATGAATATCATACTGTATGCTTGATGGTCTTTGATATGCAAGAGATTTTCTAATTGTACTCAATTCGAGCTAATTACCAATTTCTTCTTCTGATTATGTTAATCTCGAAAAAAACGATTTCTTTTCATTTCAGATTACGGAAAAATTTTATTAAATTACAGCATTAGTACACAATGAAAAGCAATCCTTTTATGAATATTGATTTTAAGCTCATTGGTAATATTATGGTGTCCCATAAAAATGACCATGTTGATATATCTACATTAAAGCTAAATAAATTGTACTAAGAATTAACAATGGATTTATTGTATGAAAATTTACATAGCTTGGTTAATTGAAGGTCCAGATGCTCTCAATGAGAGGACAGAAATGCACTGGTTTAAAAAATTTAGTTTCAGTGACACCAGGCTTTCACATGCACAAAATCTTGAAGACCTTCGGTCTTCAAAGTCGATGATGTAATGGATTGAGTAGATACAAATCCATCTCAATTAACTCGTGAATTATCAGCTCGAATAGACTATCCAAAATCTAAAAGCTATCGACACCTGACAGAAAGTAAAGTGCTCCTCGAATGTATCAATATCAACTAACAGATTCACAAGTTGAAAAACGCTATCAAATTTGTAAGAAGTTGTTCGTAACTCATTAGACAAGCGGTTTTTTCAAAGAATTATCGATATGGATGTAAAGTGGATTTTTATAAATAATCCACAGAAAAATAACAATGGCTATAAACAAACAAACCTTCTGGTGACAGGTTTAAACGGATAGATTTGGAAATAAGTTAATGCATTTGGTTTTCTGCAACTACAACGGAATTTTATTCTTTGAAATTCAATAATTAATTATATTCATTAATTCAGATATATATTCTGTATAATTGACTTGATTCACAAGGTTTTTTTTGGAGAATAAGAAAGACCTGGAAAAGAGCAAGTCAGTGGTTTTTGACTCTAAATCTCCGGACTGGTATGAAAATAAGATTCACAACGTTGCAGAACCTTGGGCACTTATGTGTGAGAATGCTGGATTGTATTGTAGTTCGTAATTTTATGATGTGAAATAAAATTTCGTATTGAATATTTTGAATTAAAACGTTTATTTTTTACAAGACACCTTAATAATTATTACAGTGATCTTACAATGGCAAACCGGATATACTTCAACATAATACAGACTACGCAAAAGAAAGGTATTAAGAAAACTACAAGATAAATATTTTTTAATCTGATGATCTAACCCTTTTTCAGAAGTTGCGAATTTTTTTAACTTTCATTTAACATATAGATTTATTCGACCTAAAAAGTAAAATATAATGAGAAATCAATTTTAACAAGTTCATTTCTTTTAATTGATAAGAACTCTTTGAAGTCTATATGGAAATTATCGTCTTCTACCGGTGCTGGGTTTCAGTTGGGTTGTGATTCTCAGACGTCAGAGAGAAAAAATAAGATGCGGAAAAGACCACGAGTTTAGGCTATTAACCACATTAATCTTATTTGATAAAAAGAAATATAAATATAAAATAAATATCTTCAATGAATATAAATAATTGTTATTATTACAAAATATAATATAATATAAAACGAATCAGAATTTAAGAATATTAATAATAAAAATGGAAAATTGACAAAATCATCATTTAGAAATGCAGGGATATTCAATAAAAGTATTTCGTATTAAATATTATTCAGAAAATACAAAAGGAGATCAGAACAAACGAAAAATATTTGCAGTAATTACATTCGAAATTTCATTAATTTTTTTTTCAAAAAATACTTTAAATTCCGTTTTAATTAAGAAACATAAAAAACATTTTTATCTTTTCACTCAAAATATTCTGAGAAATCACTGAAAATTTTTGAGTTTCAATTCTTCTCCAGAATAAGAGATTTTAATATGAATTTAAAAATATTAAAAATTTGGGCAATAAATCCCAAATTTTTAACAACTTTGGTTTGGACCTTAAAAAATAGTTTCGTGACGTCATTTTTTGATTCTATCAGGAAGAATGTTTACAATGGATAATATTCTACCCTGGAAACTGTTTAAAATTTGAATAATTTGGTAAAAATCGATGAAACTGTCGAATATATATTGACCTTGGTGATATTTTTTCACAATTAAAAACTAATTAAAAAAGCTTTATAATTTTAATTAAGAATATTTTAATGAAAAATTAATATAATGAAATTTTTTAATTATATGTATTGATTTTTCCACACATTTTCCATAATTTTCTAAACCTTTCTTTAATCAATAAAAATATCAAAAAAAATTGTTAATATTTACATTAATAAAACCTAAAAGCTTTAGATCTGACTCCTCACTTTTGTTATTATTGTGTCCACAAACAATAAAACAACTCAATTTTTCAATAGACTTCATTTAAACATTTTACTTTATACAGTGCAATTACTCAAAGAATCCCAATGACTATCTCAATAATTGATTCTTAGTAAAATAAAACAATCAAGTTCTCGTTTTATCATGTTCAATGAGATTAATTGTCAATCAAATGAAATATAAGAATGCAAATTTATACGAATAAATTTTAATGAATTGAGAAAAGATAATAATAACGAATTAAATAAAAGCAAACAATAAATCGAACCCTTACGATTATTTAATAAAAAAAAATTAAAACTATTAAGCCTCTTATCCAGAGAAAGAAGGATTGGGCTGTGAGTTAGGCCTGTTTGGCTATCCTCAAAGAGACAAAGCTCGACTCGACTCATTTGTCCTTCATTTTAAAAGATGTGCACATATATAAAATAATTGAAATACCTTGGTTATGAACAAATTCTTCGGGTAAAAATCTGATTAAAATTGAATACCTCGTCAAATTGTTTCAATGGTTATTTTTCGGAAAATAATATTCCTTCCGCTTAACAGTTTTTCTTTATAAAAAACATTTTCATCGAATAACGATTATCCTCGGGATAAACAAGTTAATCAAAATTGACTCGATAATGTTTGGTAACTTATTTTTGTAGCCTTTTTTATATACTGCATTGTTACAGCTGACCGCTAAAACCTGTTGTCCACCGCTAATTGGTAGGAAAACTTCTCAACAATATTTTTTTATGTCTCTTTAAGATTCGATAACTTCGAATTTATGTTGAAGGAAATGTTTACAAAAAATTAAATTGTCCCTAATTGCGTTCGTTTTAGGAAAATAAAAACAATCATTTTTATTTTTATCATAATTAACATTATCATATTTGTTATTATTATTATTATTATTATTATTATTATTATTAT
>JBBMKC010198931.1:0-14295 GCA_037834085.1 Bipalium vagum | reverse complement strand
AAATATGGTTTTTAAAAATATTGAAAGTAATGGCAGGGACCAAACTTTGTCCAGATTTATAGGCGTCACATGTTATTGTATAAAGATCTTCATTTGTTTATGTACATAAATTTAATACGACGCATTTTTGAAAATGCAAAATCAAAATGAATATTTTAGACATTGAAGTTTATTACTTTAAAAAAGGCAAAGTAGCTGCAGATATATCAAAAACTATGTAGAGTCCATGGCATAGATTGAATAACAAAATGAACTTGACAGATTTGGTTTACCAAATTTAGTTCCGGAAATTTCTCGATTCAAGATACATCACTCTTTGGTAAGCCAGTTCAACTTAATCAAGACCACTTAAAGACAATCATTGAAATGACAGACATATCACCGTTCGTGAGATCGCAAAAAAGTTGAATTTCTTGAAAACAACCATTGATGATCATTTAAGAAATTTTGGATATTCAAAAAAGGTTGATATTTGGGTCCAAAATAAACTGGATATCAATATTTGTGACATGCTTCTCAAACGAAACGAAAGCAATTTTTTTGATAAACCTGATAAACGGTGACGAAAAATGTGTTGTATACAATAATGTCCAAAGCAAAATATCAAGGTCAAAGCTCGGTGACAACAGTCATAGAATATCAAAACCTGATATTCACCTAAAATATGTTATGCTATGGTTGGATTACACGAGTATTCTATACTTTGAGCTTTTACCATGTAACAAAACAATCGACTCAAATGTATACTGCCAACAACTATCAAAATTAAACTATTAATTGAAACAGAAGCATCTAGAATTGGTTCACGTGTTGTGCTTCATCACGACTAAGCACGTCCCAACACTCTAGAAACTATTTTTTGAATAAAATGATCAGTATTTAATATAATAAAATTTTATCTTCATAAAAAGTAATGTGACTTTTTATGTTATAGTAACAATCGAAAAGACTTTCTGGAATAGTTCAATTTATAAGTTTAAAAAATTAAAATAATGAATAATTTTTAACAGAATTTACAGAAAAATATTTAATATTTTTAAAACGAAGTGTCCACAATTTTATTGACATCTTATAAAGATGAATGAATTTGTAAACCAGTAAAGGTTTATTTTTAATAATATTTTTTAAAAAAAATGTAAGGTGAACCTTAACAAAAATGTACACTTGTGCAATAATGAATTATTAAATGTTTCACAGTGCTGTGAAATCGGATTCCGAGAAAAATTTTGTATGAGCGATACAGCCAAAAATGTTTAGGATTTCAGTTAATTTTTCATAGATCCCAGTAATTATTTTACTATTTTGGCAAATAAATATTTTTAATAATGGTTAAGAAATTTAAATCTTTGTTGATGAAATGTAACTAGTTCGGTGATATTATATAATAATAAAAGTGTTGAAGATACACTGAATATAATTTATGGTGTTGAAATGCATGAACCAACATTTTTAACTTTTCGGAGCTTTTTGAGAATTGTTCTATGGTTTAAAAAGTTTGAGACTCGAAGTAATCAGTTTTTATTTATCTTTTTCAACAAATCTTCAGACCAAAAGAATAGAAAGAACAATTATCCACATCTGTCAAGAAATGATTTGTTCATATATTAAATGAAGCTCAATAGAAACCGTTTCTCGTTAGCGGATAATTGGACACAACAAGTTATCCGTAATATCACAAGTTCATGGTTAAGGTTTAAATCACACGTACCTTAATAATGTGTATCAATCCACTAACTTATATTATATACTATCTTAATTTATATATAAAGTTAGCTAAAGGATTACAAGGTTTTCCTGGGCTGTATTGACATTTTAAAAGTTTTTTTCGAAATTAAATTCCAAAATATATTTCTACTTTCTGAAATTTCCCTGATGCATAAAAATTAACTTTGCCAAAAACAACAATTCAATCTTATAACGAGAAATTCAGCAATAAGTAATAATATAAAAAATAATAATATGAATATTAACTAAAAAATATTTAACAAATGAATAATATCGTGAAAAAAGAATATTTCAACTCAATTTCGAAACATTAAAAGTGCTATACTTGAAAAATTGATTTTTCTCAGTCCGTATCAGACAGAAAGTCAAATATTAATGTCTTAGAAAGCATTATATTATTTTCCATTCCGGAATTCCAAGACAAAGTGACTCTAATTATAATTGATGTAAAATTTCTTTAATTAGATTTCAAATAAATCAAATTTTGCTGAATTATTTAGCACTTCTCATTTAAGGTTTGAGTGATTAATTTTTTCAATGTCACCCTTCATTCACAAAAGTTGGTTTATCAAATATTTTCACCATTCTCATTTTTATTCAAAAAAATAAAAATTATTAAATAATTCACACTCCTGCCCAACAGTAATAAGTATTATAATTTAATATTGAATTCGTTTAACATTAATATATAATGATGGATTAAGTTATCAATGGGTTACTTGATGTATATCAAGTATTCAAGACTGCAAGCAATTTATGAATTTTAATAATTTCCTATATATATATAATTTAAAAAAATAATATTTTATTTTGTTAATTGTAAAAAGCAATTAAAAATTTAAAAAAAATAATAATTTATATTAATAATTGTAAAAAAAATACTTGTAAAATTTTATTTTATTAATAACAAAAAGCAAATAAAAATTAAAAAATAATAATTTTTATTAAAAATTGTAAAGAGTTTTTTAATTTAATTTTGTTTTATTAATTTAAAAAATAAATAAAAATTAATTAATTAATATTTTATTTTAATAATTGTAAAAAAAGATATTATAAAAATAATAAAATCAATAATAAGAGTAAAAAAAAAAAGAAAAAATGATTAACTTTTTTAATAAAACATCTTATTTTTATATTTTGTTAATAAATAATATTTCGTGCATTGAAACATTTTAGAATGAATTAAAATTAAAAATTATCCAAATGAAAATAATTAACAAGTTTTATGTTTCTCAGAATTGATTCAATAATCTAACATGAAATTCTCAAACTCAAAATTATCATTTTTGCAGTAAAAAAATTCATTTCTAAAATATTATTACTGAATTTTCAACTAAATCAAGGTTTTCGTTAAAATAATTGTTTCCGAAATCTTTCGAAATATTAAATTTTTGTCAGGGTTTGTTCAAAATATAATTTTTTTCAATATTAAGATTTATTTAAATGACAACCAACCACAGGCTGGCATAGGATCAGTCAAAGGTCACACATATGCTTTAGTGTTTTTATTACATCAAAAGTAAAATTTCGATTGAGCTGAAATTATTCGACCTGATCAGTTAAGTTTTTGAATGACACAAGATCCATAGTCTCCATTCCTATAATAGAGGGAATCATAGTTGGAGCCATACCGAGACCTGCGTAACAGTATCATTCAATAACTTTGATTGATCCAGTTGAACGGGAATGAATGGAAATTTTAAAGATATATAACTGACACACAGTTGACAGGGATCTTAGAGTCATTCGTAGGAGTCAATCGGAGATGACTAAACTAAATAATTTAAAACTACATAAATATTATAAAATACGTGGTGTGGAGAAAAAGTCCTTAGCTAATGGGTTCCTGGGTAACCTGTCTCATGTCTTATTCAATTCAAATTTTAATATTCTACTTTAATTTCTCTCTAATTTCGTATAGTCACCAACTTTCTTCTTTATTAACCACATTGTTTCTGCAGAAGAAAATTCTCTGATCCTATTATAAATGGTAGCCTTGAATGGAGCTTCATTTCTATATGCTCCATGAATTTATAAATAATCTCTTTTTCTATCTTCTTCTGAAATAAAAAAAAGAATAACAGCAAAATTTAACTTGCTGATACATTTTTATAGAGCCATAAATTACGTCATTAAGCGGTTATTATCTAAAACAAGTTCAGTAATATTTGGTTATATTTATTGTCAAATGTAAAATATTTCAGACTTCTTAATGCTATTTCTTTACCAGTCTAAGGAATTTTTTATCTACTCCACGCATTTCTACATTGATTGATCTGAATGTAACATTTACTGTTAAATAAATAAAAGTTCAGAAATATATATTCAAATTATAATACTTATAATAATTAATTTACTCTCCGTGCTAGACGTGAGTTGATTGCTATTGTTCTGCTTTGACAGTTGGTAATTTCAATAGGTGATAATCAAAATGCGCGATAATTTGGCTATAGCTGGGATGAGGAAGATTTTCCTTAGTAACTTTATCCGTATGAGGTTTGGCATTGTCTTGTTGTAGGATGACTCATTTTTCGTTGCTCAGAGCAGGTCTCTTAACTAAACTTGCTCGCAATCGATCTAACTATTGACAATAGACCTATGAATTAATCGTTTCATTCATATCTAACAATTCGTAATGCACTAAACTCTTCATATTTCACCAAACACACATCAAAACCTTTTATGGGGGCATACATGGTTTTGGTGTGGGATTTTGACGTTGTTATTTTGTTACAACCACTTTTTATGTCATTGAAAATTTTCGTAAAGAACCTATTTTCATCTCTCGTAGCAATGGGTCCACTTCTAAACACATCAACAAAGAAGTATAAACATGGGGGTCATTGAAGCATCTGGTGTGAAGTTAAATCATGGGGAACCCAAATTCCACACCTGCTAATTTTTCCAATCTCGTGTAGATATGATAAAACTGTTGTATGAGTCGAATGGAGAATATCAGGTAATTCTCGAATGGTAAGATTTGGGACTCCATCAACAAGATCCTGAGAGCATCTTTTTCCAACTCTCCTGGTATTCCAGTTCTCCGGTGATCCTCAAGGTCCAAATTTCCAGATCGGAACCGATCGAACCATTTTTCACATTTACCCGGGCTCGTTGCATCTAGATAGACAGAAGAAATTTTCTCTTAGGTTTTTCTGACGCTGAAACCTCTTCTAAATTCATATAGTATACAATGTCATATGTGAGTATCATCTGTTGACTGACTTAATAATACAAACAAATTAATTTAGCCAAAATGTAACCAAATAATTAAAATGTCCATTAAATAATATTTTTAAAAAGTACATAAACCAATTTAAAAAATCACATATTTAAAAAAAAATGAATTATACATAGTGCATAATTATAGTGTATATATTATAATTCCGTAAATACTTTCTTTTCAACCTTATATGAACTCTTGAATAATTTCAGTTCAAATAACGAACCTTCATGTAACGAACATGTTTGTATTAATTAAAAGGCTAGAAAACCTAGTGCAATAAGATCCCTTTGAGTCAACAAGATGTTAGATTTCAAAATTAAATAAAATAGTTAAAAATAAAGTAAAGTGATTCAAAATTAGTCTACAATTTGTAGGTATCCTAGTGCTCTGTGAAAATGTGAAAAACATTGGATTTTGATTTTACTAGAAGGAAGCAGCTTAGTTTATCCTGTTTTCCGATAAAATAATTGTTTTCATGAATCAATCATCAACAATTTCGAGGATTTTCCTGGATCTTAGTCATTTTAGTGCATGTATAAAATATTAGTTTTAGTGTCCTTTTTACTATAAAAACACAAAAACTAATAAGGAAATCAAAGAGATCATCTTTAAGTCAAATATCCCGAAGTTGTAAATCATTTAGAAAGTTGAGGATTATACCAAGTTGATCTACCTTAAAATACTCATTTAAAAATACTCAAAGAATACTCAACAGGTTTAAGCATTTAAAGAACCCTGGTCAATTTTCTCAAATTTATAAATTGTAAAAACAGATAAAAAGGTTTCATATTGATTCCCTAAATCGTGAAAATGTATGTTACTTTCATAGGGAGAAAACAATTTAAATTAGAAGAAGCCGTTGAAAAGACCTTCCAATATCATTTTTATTAAATATTGAAATTTATATATTAATTGCTAGAACAACTGAATAAACCAATTTCTTTTACCAATGGTAAAGATCTTTTGATAATATAAATATCATTTTCAATAGACATTTTGTTTTAATTAGTCAGAAAATTTAATTATTTTTTATATTTTAAATCAATAATTTCCCATGTAACAAATAATATGTATACTAAAACCGTCGTATAATATAAATTTGTATTTCCTATGGGAAAAATATTATTAAATTCTTAAATTAAGTCATTGATAGTTTTAGTTGATTTTGTTCCATATTAGGTTTTTCATAAGACTGAACAAAATTCTGAAGTGTATTGTTTTAATCAGTAAGTATTTTAAATGAAAATTTTTTACAATAACATGTATTTTTTAATATTTTTTCTCTCATCACTTCTCCTGCCTTGTAATCATATTAAAATAATTTTAATTATCTATCACTACCCAGAGCTAAGAACAGATGATTCTGAAGAACTCACCTAACAGTTGAGTTGTTTTAATTGAACATCAGTTAGTTTGATTCTTCGGACTTTCTAAATTGAGGCTTGACTATATCTCAGATCAGCTTTCATCTGAAATCTAGGGGCAATTTAAAGCCAATGATAAGATCGGAAATATTTAATAAATCTTGTTTCTAATAAAGATGGGCTTTAATTTTCTAAAAACCAGTGTCATGAAAATTTTCATTAAAAAACTAAATAATTTATTGTCTCGTTTTATCAGTTACCTTTTACCACATTTTAGATAATTCATCATTTAGCATTCGTGAATTTTCTTGTTTTAATGTACAAAAATTCTGAACCACTTGCTACTAAAATCATTGGTGTTTATTTTATCAATCAAGGAATTTTACAAGTGTTAAAATAAATAATAATTTTTATGACCAGATCAAGGTTTAACAGACGTCAGCAAAACTGTTTCATTGAAATGAATTTTTGTTTCAAAATATTCCAAAAAATATTTTTACTATTGGTCAAAAATCATTTTAATAAAACAAAAATTTTTTTTCATTCCTCATTTCTCATGCAGTTTTTTTAAATAAAATGATTTTACATTTCCTTCATATTTTAATAAATATTTCATTATTTTATAATTTAATTTACGAGTACTATGGTTAATATCTTTCTATTATAGAATAATAGAAAATCATTTGATTCTTTTTTGGAAAATAAATGATTTTTGTTTTTATTATGGTGAATCATAAATAGTTTCATTTTTTGTTTAACCATTTCAAAGTAGTTTATTTTATATGAGTTAAAGTAGTTAAAAAATTTAAATTACTTAAGTTATTTAATAATATTTATTTAATAATTTTGATTTTATATTTTATTTTAGTTCTAATAAATATGGAAAAATTGAATTTGGATACTCCTTCGACATTATTGGAAACAAGATTTCAGTGCAACTGCATGGGCTAAGAAAATATGTGAGGTAGAAGAAGTTGTGTCAACTCATGTAACCCAAAAGGGGTTCAACAAATCTAATCATGATGAAAGTCACCTTCAGGATCAACCACGTTCCCACAGACCTATCAAAATGAATTGTGAAAACCTACGGTAATTAGTTGAAGGTAAACATGGACCAGAACTAGAATACTGTTGGATGAACTAAATGTGATCCAGAGAACAGTTGTCCGATACCTGAAACCTGAAAAGGCAACAGACGCTGCAGGGAAGCGTCTCACGATTTAACAGAGAATCAAGCAATGAGAAGTATTGAAATATGCACTAAACTGTTTGAAGATTTCCGTGATGACCGTTTGAAAATTGGATCAACCTTAGGAATCTTGGCAAAAAAATCAATTATTGGATATAACCCATTTCCAAATTGATTTTCAAAAGTTTATTTTTGTGTTCGGTAGAATTTCGAAGAAGTCATGGACTTTGAATTAATTCTTAACAAGACATATGACGCAGACTTATTGTGCATAAATAGATTGAATATTTACAATATGCAGCAGAAATGTCCATCATTGGTCAATAGAAAGTTGGTACTCCTACAGCAAGGAAAGGCCATACAACACAATGAAAAGAAAAAAAATCAAACAATTGGAATCTTCAGTTTTTAGCAAATCCAGTAAATATCCCTGACCTTGCTCCATCGGATTATTATCTTTTCCGAGAATTTGCACATTTCCTTTAATGATTACTATCGCTGGTTGGAACAATTGCAGATAGATTTGTTGAGAAAATTGAGTTAAATGGGTTTTACTTTGAGATTTATTTTAAAACTTTACATACTTGACCTTGTTCTTCATTATGTCATAAAAACGAAATTACTTTTGATTCACCCCAAGATTTGGTTCCATTCAATCTACATGAAAAGATTATCTTTTTTAAAAAAAATATTAATTTTGTTTACAAATAGAGGTTTAATACTCATTCACTTCATTAATCAGATTGGCAATCCTTGTTAATTCTACATACATTTTCTCATTTAACACCACTTATAATTATGTTCGCTAATCTCTGCTGGTCAAATAGCTTATGAACAGGCCCTTCTGATTGTTATCACCAAGTTCGACTGTATACGTTTAAACAAATATTATCATTCTCATTCAATAAATAATAACAAATAAAATAATAAATGACAATGGGTAAGTCACAATTAAATTATAAATGCTCATACATGCTACATTCTTTTTTTCGTCCAGGTCATTGTCGGGTCGAATTGTCGGTGGTGTCTGGTGGTTTTTCACACTCATTATTATCAGCTCATATACCGCCAACCTTGCCGCATATTTAACTGTTGAAAGAATGTCCAGTCCAATCAAGTCTTACGAAGACTTAGCAAAACAGAGCAAAATCAAATACGGCGTTGTTGATTCAGGGTCATCAAAGGAATTTTTCTCGGTAAATACTGTCCAGATTTGTCATAATCTTGACTTAATGTAGAAATCAAAAATTGATATATTCAAGAAAATGTGGCAATTCATGGAATCAAACCCTGAAGTCTTTGTGAAGAATATATCCATGGGTTATAACAAAGTTAAAAACTCAAATAGAGAATATGCTTTCATTTTGGAGTCTTCTATGAACGATTATTATAACCTTCAAGAACCATGTACCACTACAAAGGTATTCATAATTTTTTGTTTTTAAAAATTACTTCTTTTCATCTATGTGATTAAAACGCCAATTTTAGGGATCAATGATTGAGCCACTGAAGGACCGACATTAACAATAAGAGTCATAATGTTCAGATAATTAATAATAATATCAAAATAAAAATAATTTTATTTCCTATGAAGTCGTAGTTAGGGACTGATAAGATATTTTTCTTAACGTACAGTAACAAATATTTGTTTATTTCTCATTAATATCATTTTGTTTCAGTCCTTCCTATTTACCATAGATGATTTACATTACTTTTTATTTAACTGGATTGTAGTTATATTATTTGTCTTCACACATTTGACCTTGACAACTGCATGTGATCATTATTGAATGATTTCTGTGGCTAAATTTGTAGTGTTGAATTAATCTTACCATTGTTAAGAACTAAATACGAAATGAAGTTCATTTTGTTTTCTGTTTTTCTATATTACGGATACAACTATAATATAATTAAGGAGTCATTACGTTCGCAAGGGTTAACGATTTTGAGCACAAGGTTATATGTGTAACAATAAATAAAAAAGCCTGATAAATAATGAAAAAGATTTGACTATTTCAAACAAAATATTTTTTTTTGCAGAATAATTTGTACCATTCAATTAACTGAATAAAGATAATAAAATATTGATCTTTATCTATAATAAACTTTTTCTAATTAGGTGGGTCCGAATCTCGATAGCGGAAAAGGTTACGGAATTGCTACGCCTCCAGGATCAGACTTAAGAGATTTGATAAACTTAGCAGTTTTGGAATTGAAAGAAAAGAACAAAATTCCTCAATTAGTTCAAAAGTGGTGGAAAAAAAGTCCATCATGCACTCAACAAGTTGAATCTAATGAAGTAATTTTGAGTGACTGTAATGAAAAAATTATTTATTATTTCAAGAATTCCATTACAAAAAATTCCGTCAGATTCGATGATATAAGAGGATTATTTATCCTTTTGCTTGGGGGACTCGGTGTAGGAATATTACTATCGATATTGGAGCTAATATATAAATGTATCCTTGAATCAAAAAGACAGAAAGTATACAAGCATTCCTTTTGTAATTTCAGTTTATTTGATTGGAAATTATTAATTTAAAATTTTTTTTTAATATTTTCTTTTTTAAAATACAAACTGACATTTTCTTTATTTTAATTTTCCGCTCTTTCATTCTGAAATGAGATGCTTGTAAAAATAATAGTCTGTAGCCGAGAGTTTGGAAGGTATGAAACATGGTGAAATACAATTTTGAAAAGATCAGTCATGTGATTTCTTATTGTAGTTGAGAAATATTGATTCTTTTTCGATTAAGTTTCTGATCAATTTTGTCCAGTAGTTAAACGTGCATCCTTTTCGTAATCTTTTCATTTTGTTTTAGAAGTTGAAATCACCACCATTATTTTCTTTTCGTGCAACTTTGGATTTACGCAGTGCAAGAAACCTATCTGTTCTACCCCCTGACAAGATCATTTCATGTCGTCATAGACCTTTTACAATGTGATAAAAAACGAATTCGTTATTAATGCATCGAAATAAGTATAAAAATTAAAAATCTTTTATATTTGGTCACAGCTTTTATATCGAAGTAAAATCATAAAGCTAACGATATTTTTAATTTTTAATTTAATTTTTATTGTAAAAAGAAATAATTGAAAAGGATTATGAGTTTGGTTTTTAAAAATTTTGAAAAATATGAGATTAAATTTCTTAAATTATAATAAAAAATAGAAATAATTTAAATATTTTCTAAAACTCAGTTTTTTTTTGAATAATTTAAAATTATTCTTATTGATAATCAATTCATTTTATACAAAAAATCAATTATTAGAATTTTGTTACTTATTGAAATCTTTCTTTTTTTTCAAACTGTATATTTGGTTATACATATGTTTAATGTTTCAGAAGTCATTCATGGTGACCTTCAATGATTTGGTAGACCAGTCGAAGAAGATCAGAAGAAAGGCCGAAGGAGCAAATCACATTCGAAAATCAAATATTGAATCCAGAGTGATGTTTGCGATATAAAACACCTTTTTAAATTTCTATTTAATCTTTAGTGTTTTCAATTTTATTATTATAATAAATCCAAAATAATTTTTTGGCCGAACTCTTTAAAAATGCCTAAGATTATTTTTATAATATTACGTGTCCCAAAAAAATCGTTTTTTTTAATACTAAGAAATTAAATTATAAAATTTATGAAATACATATCAAATGTCAAAATATAGACTCTAGTATAGACCATTATGCTCAATGGTCTTCAGTCGTCTTTTAGATAATTCTTGAATTTCACTAAGATACCATTTTTTCGACTTGGAAGTTTAGAACTCAAACCATGTAATTTCCACTTAGTTAACATTACTTAAACTTCGACCACAAAGAAAAAGTGCCAAAGACTTAATGAGGTATTAATCAGTAGGCAACAGCTCAATTCCTTCCAGTTCTAGATTATTTTTTCTTGATTATAATCGTTGTGTGTGATACTGATGAACATTTTTGCGATTTACCAAAGAAGGTATTTTTCCTTTAGATTTTCATACATACGATGGAGTTGTGAGGAATATTAATTGGAGTCAACTGCCTTTCCATTAGGATCAATTCGAAGTGGATTACACATTCATAATTCCACCATATGCACATGATATTTTTTCAAATCTTTAGTGTTTAACAGCATGAAATGCTGTTTGCCCAGTGCCTAACCATAGATTTAAAGTATCTATATTTGTAAAATAAATCCACTTCTCATGGCTTGTCACGACACTCTTAATGAAGCGATTATAAAATGGATTTTTCAAAAGTTCTTTGTAGAAACAACCCAGTCCGATCGAAGAATTGTTCTTAAAAAGGAAAAATATAACTAAGAGATAAATTGAAAATTAGTCGGGGGATGTAGCTCAGCTGTCAGAGCAGTAGACGCAAAATTATAAAATACCTGATCATCTTGTAGAAGCAATCAAAATTTTACACTTGGGTAATGGTGAACAAAATTGTGTCTCTTATTTTAATCATGTGCAAGTGCTTATTGCACAGGCCTTAAGGGGAGAGGAATTTTAAAAATGTATAAATCATTATTTTGTTTTCTCTTAATTTGGTATTAGTTTTAAGATTAAAATTTGAAATTGATAACTTTTTAAAAAATTTTTAAGAATTTTGTATTTAATAAAAACATTTTGAAAAAGTTATTAAGCATTACGAAAAAAAATATTTAGCATTGTGAAAAACACTGTTTATATAACATACCGTGTATTTTGATAATAAAATTTAAAATACTGATTAATTTAAAATGTTTCCACAAATTTTTTTAATAGGTAACAGTAAATTTCTATGTTTATTTTTTATAATATTTAAATTGTTTAAATTTTTTTCAATTTCTCAAAAATTATAGTTTTAAATATATATAAAACAAAGTTTATTTTAAAAATTTACCATTATTGTATTAATTAAAAATTTATTCCGATTGAAGAAATTTTAAAACTATTAAATTCCTTCTAAAAAGATGAAGGGTGTAATAGATTTGCTGCTGATACTGTATCATAAAGAATTGGTCTTGAACGGTTACCCTGATCTTTCCAAACTAATCCTTCTTAACAATAAATCCAGAAATCGATGAAATCATTCAGAAAGTTATTAAAGGCAGCCACCAGATTCACACCATTGGGAATCATTTACAAAAGGCGGAATTTTTAAAAAAACTGAATAAATTTCTAATATCATACCAATTAAAATATACACTCAATGATGACCTAAAATAAGAAATACATTCCTACCTGTAATTGAATAGTAATATATAAGTGAAAGCTTTGCAAAGAGGAAATCAGTATATGGATGATTTTCCAAAGTACGAAAATCGCCTGTGAGAAGAATGTATTTTTCATGGATAATTAAATTGAAGTACTCTGAATTGTAATTTTCCCTTGTTAAAAATGATTTGTAATTGAATTGATTTATGTTTTACTTCAGCCTTGTTCAGAACAATTTGTTTAATTAGCTAAATGAAAACTACTGAGCTCATTGAAATAATCCATTTTAGTATGTCCCAAAATTAATATTTATTTCACATATACATGAACTTTTTAAATAATCACCTCATATATTATGTAGTATTTATTGTAAGTTTCATTGCTTCGCATGAGTTTTTTCGGATATGATTCAAGTTTTTTTGGTGTTAAATTGAATTCATTGTCTATCAAATTCTAAATCACAGAACCAGAATTTATTCAATAGGTCCATATCAGGTTAATATGATGGCTGTTTTACCAATAATATTCCATGTTGTTCAAAGAATTCTTAATAATAACTAATGAATTATGGTAAACATTATCAAGCATAATCTTTAATTTTTTGGTATGGTTATTGATGGACTATGTAACAAAAATTCAACATATTTATAGCTTTAGTATGTGCAGAACCTTAAAGCAAAAATTTATACAAAATATCAAAAGCCAAAAAATTGAAAAATCTCTTGTTTTAAATAATTTCTCTGGATCAATTTAGCTGATCCTCATAATCTTTCTATCAGAAACTCTAATTTTTCCTGGAAGTTAAGTGACCAGTAATAACTTCGGTGTTCATTTAATATCTTGAGCAATATTTATCTATCTCTGACTAATTTTTCTTATCTGCTTTTAGTACTTAAAACCTGAACAGATATTTTTTCTCACTTCATAATTTGTAATTCTTAGACATAAATTTCTGTTGGTGTAAAATTATTTTTTGATTAACACACTAACAAAGCAACTTATATTGCAGGTAGTTGCGAACATTTTCATTATTCGATATATTAATAGTGACTTCTGTAAAGACTCAAATAATTATAATTGTAGATTTAAAATTTTTCTAAACAATTTAACATTGTAAGCGATTTATATGAGGTAATTAGAAAACTTTCACGGTGTTCTTAAATATCTGATATAAAAATAATATTATATTATTGATTGTAAAAATTAAAAGATAAGGTGACATTAATATTTTTGAACAAAGCTTTATCTAAGGAAAAACTTTATTGACTGTTTTATAATACACTTAAATGATATAATAAAAGTTTATTTTATTTTTCGGATTGAGATCGTAATGTTGATATAGTATTTAGACATTTTTCTTTTATTCCGAAAACTCTTGTTTGAAAACATTCCATAGTCACCAATTCGCAAGTCTTGGTTAATTTTTTTAAGTCCGATATTTTTTCTTTAACTGACATTGTCGGAGAATCATGGTTTGACAACGACAGGAAATGACTGAACAATTGTTTGGACAATATTTCCAATTTCTTTATCTCTGATCCGTAAATAGGTAGAAAATCATTGATTTGTCCAAGAAAATGAAATTTATATGTGAGCAGCACATTGAA